>PVJX010004076.1:0-99243 GCA_004027295.1 Dolichotis patagonum
TAACTATTCATTTCCACTCTGATTTCATCATCTCCTTCAGAAATGTCTGCAATGGTATCTATCTCAGATCAAAATTTCTTTCCCCAATATGATGCCTCTGTCATGAGTGGACCAACTTCTGTGTGTGTGTTGTCTTTCATTTTTTGCACACTGAATTATTTTATCAATGAAAAACATACTCAAATTTGAAGCATACATAGCACCATCATCCAAAATCAGATTCTGTTCATCTAATTCTTCCAGATACTTAAGAATTAATGGAAAGACCAACATCCCCTTTATTTTAATGGATTTGAGACTATGGCCTAATGTCACAATTAATTACACATTGTATTGTATGTTCCTGTAGCTTATCATAGATTCATCTTAATAAACAGAAGCCCCATGAGTTCTTATGGATGGAGAAGTGTGATACATTTCTTGTAACATGAGATCCATTATTAATCATATAATAGATAGCAAGAAATGTAATGGTTGAGCAATTTATAAATAAAATAAAGTAATTGTCTTCCCCTAGGAACTTCAATTCAATTTGATTCAATAGTCTGAAATTTAAGAGTTATTTGATCATCAGAATTTCTATTCTGGTCTCTTTGACTTTCTCTGTTGCTCCAGGCAAGTCGTTTTAGCGATTTGGGACTAATTTTCTTAACCCAAAAGTGGAAGCTAGCCTTGCCATCTGTCTTATTCTTAAAAAGTAGGAGGAGCATCCTAGTCAACGTCAAGCACAGGCTTAATACAAAGTTTAATAAAAATGATAAATGACATATATTATGAATTTGAACCAGTGTTCAATTTCTTTTGCCCTTTCCTCTTTTGATTCAGTAGTCTCTCACTGAAATCTGAAAATTTTTAATTTGAGAAAGTGTTTTACTAATAATCATAGTCTTTATACATTAAATTTTTCTTACCACTAGGTACACTTGAATGATATCAGATTACTCATTTAAAGAAACAGGTATATCACTCCAAATTCATAGAAAAATATCTGACAATAGGACCTCAAGTTTAGGAAATTTGAGTGCAAAAGTATTGTACAAGGGAACCCTGTTTGCTGTGGAATATCTCTTATGTATCCTCAAATAATATCTTTTTTATTTCTCTAATTCCTTAAGCAAAATTCTTTTCTTCTTACTAGAAGAGCTAATTGCCTTTCACTGTGAATTATGTAGTGGAAAAATGCAAAAATCTTTTTCCATATTTCTAAGGAAGTAGAAAAAAACTTGAAATAATTTTATTGTATTGAAAATGTCCTTAATGGAATACTAGAGTTAAATGAGTAATGTCTTCTTGTGATAACATGTCATGTGAGGTAGGTTTGTTTAATACTTTGGGTTGGGCCCAAAAAATAAATTGTGAAAGTTAAGATTAAATAATTAGGTATGAGAAGAATATTTCTGAAAAAAATCACAAACCATCCTAGAGATGATGGTTGGTGTCTGCTCAATAGACGACATATAATCTAATTTGCAAGGAAGAATAGAAACACACTAGCAACAGACAACTGTAAAATTCTTAGAAGCAAGATTTCCCACATTTTTTTGATTATATAATTCTTCCAATTACTTTCCTTTTTCAAATAAACATCTTAAAGCTTGTTACAGTTTACAAACACTTTTGGCAGTGTGCACTAATTAGGTAAAACATAAGAATAATTTTACAAAAGCATCTTGTTTTACTACTTGAAAGAATTCTATTAGGGACATCAGAAAAGGGAAGAATTTGAAATTTTGCTCAAGTTCAATGTTATACTATGTGTGGGTTTCATTTGTCTGCACCACCTCTGTTATACTGGATATGGACCAAAGCCTGAAGGTTCCTGCTGAAATCCTCACCTCTGCTCCTCTTGAGAGATGTGATCTCTGCATTGTCCCAGTGCTTCGGCCACACTGTCTCCTTGCTTATTTTTGTAGATAAGCCTTGCTTTTTCTGGCTTAAGGCCTTTGTTACACAGCTCATTCTGCTTCTAACATTCAATATGCTACTCTTTTCAGCTGGGTAATTGCATGCATTCTTTACTATCAACTCAGATTACATCCTTAGAAAAGCCCTCCCCATACTCCAGGTCAAATAATGTCCACTTGGTGATACTGCTATTTTATGACACCTAAGAATTACCCTAATTTGGAAAACACATTTGAGTGATTTAGAAAAATAAATCTCTCCAACTATTTGGTACATTAACAAAATAGACTATACATAAATTATTAGCCACGTATCTCTAGCACTCACTGTGTTAAATAACACAGTGGAGGTACTTAGTGATTTTTGTTGAATCAGTAAGTGAACCACTAAGTTATGAAAACAGTATGACAATGATGGAATAAGAAGTAAACATAACTGAGCTTAAGGCAGACTTGAGAACATGAAATAAATTTTATGTAGTCTTTAGATTTTTAAGAAATGGAATATGTGATAATAATGACATGTCATATAGTTGCAGTGCAAATTAGTATGGCAAAAGTAAAATTAACATCTTTAATTTTTAAGAGCAAATTTCAGTGAGAGGAAAATAACTGACTTTCCACATATTTCTTAGGTTTATATGCAATTATATTAAGTTATTTTATTATAGCTGGAGGGAATTTCAATCTTTGTGAAGTTTAGCCTGCATTAACAAATCCTGTTTCATGCCTTTCAAGAGGTTACTAAACCTTAGAAGCTAGCATTTTAAAGGACAGTGAGTCTTAATTATTTTTTATTTCTGAATTCTTTCAAACATCAAACAGTTCTTAGATCATAGTTTTAGCTGATGCCCACCAGTGACCAGATGTTCTTAAGCTTAAGACCATAAAAACAATAACAGGTCTGTGAAGGCCTGACCCTCAAGGTCAGATCTTTAGAGGGTCTGCGAATATAATTTTTAGGACATATGGAGGCAAAATCAAAAGCACGCTTACCCACCTCACCCCTGGCTGACCCACCCCATCGCATATACATCATCATCTCAAAACTCAACCACTTCTTGAAACTCACATGTGTAAACATCATATTGTCTCTTACTGTAAAAAACTGAAAGGGTAAATAAGACCCAAAATGTACAAATAGATATTGTGAAAGTGAAAGAGGAAGAAACTGCTCAAAGGGAAATAATAACTGAGATGGGGAAAAGGAGAAAAGACAGAAGGGAAAAGATTATATACATATATATATGCACAAGATAGATAATGATACTACTAATCTCTATGTTTATCCAAAAGAATGGTTTGTGCTTTCATTGTTTGATCATTGTTTCATGCCTACATTTTATAATCTAAGCAACTACATTGAAGATAACAATATGCAATATATTAACCATTGTTAATCTATTGTTTTGAAATTCTGTATTGTTTTTATTCTTTTTTCATTTCAAAATTTAAAAAAAGCTCAACCACTCTGATATAGCCCAAAAAATTCAAGTAGAAAGATTTTCTGTGCATTCTGGTGACAAGAATTTTTGTGAATTGAAACCAGCATGTTTAAAAGCCCAATGACAGTTCCAAAAGAAATTACTAGATATTTTTATTAAAGATATACTCAGTCATATTAATTAATTTTAATATAGGTATAGCTATATAGCACATTATCTGTATTTCTTTTAAAACTGTGCCAGGTTTACATGTGCCAGAAGTTATTAGTTTCCTTTGTCATTACTTACCCAAAGCATACACAAGAAAAGATTTCTACTTAATCTCCCATTTCTGTTTCACCCATTTCAGATTTGTTCACCAAAATGTTAGGCTTTATTTTGCTCTAAATTTCATATTATAAAGTTTTTCAAGATATTATTATAAAAAAATGTATCTTACCATGAATATAGAGCCTTAAAAGTATTATTTACAGAACAGACCCATAACAAGTTTACTCTTACCAATGGAAGGAGAGAGAGACACAGAGAGAGAGAGACAGAGAGAGAGACAGAGAGAGAGAGAGAGAGAGAGAGAGAGAGAGAGAGAGAGAGACGTTGCAATCAGCTCACTTTTGTTCTGAAGAGGTATCATAAAAATTTTTTTTCCAAAAAGTCTAATGGGTAATGTTATCTAGAATGCCCCTGAAATTCTTCTGTGCTCAAAGGCAGGACTTTTGGAAGGTAATTGGTTCATGGAAGTGTTATGCTCTTCAGTGGATTCGTCTACTAATGCATGTAGTAGCCACATGTGCTAGTACTAGATGGGTCACCATGCAATGGCAAACAGAAACACCAAATGACATCTAGGATTTGGAGGCAGATTTATTTACGTTGCCAGGCACTGGTTGAGATCATTCCCAAAATATCAGGCCTGATCTCTGGTGGTCCAGAGCTTAAATGGGATAAGTGAGCAGGAAGTACAGAGGCAGAATGGCTTGTCAACTGGGGATTGGGTCTTACAATATGACCAGCCATTTCTAAGAAACAGAAAAATAGCAGCAACTGGAACAGGAACTGTTACCTGGGCAACTAACAGACTCAGGTATACTGGAGGGGGCATCTTCTACAACTGGGGGCATGACCTCCCTCCCAGCTCCTCCCTTCACTCCTTTCTTCCTGGTCATCATCACATGAGAGGTTTTCCTCCACCAGGCTATTTTCACCGCACCCTTACTACTTTGGAGCCTGCTGATTATGAATTGAATCTTTGAAACTATGAGTCAAAATAAACCTCTCCTCTTTTAAATTGCAGGTGTCAGGTATTGTGTCCCAGGGATTGGGAAGTGATTAAGACAAGCAGCTTGAATTTGGAAGTCACAAGGAGAACTGCTTCTACAAAAATCATAAGAAACCTTCCAAATTCATCCATTGAATTTACAAATGTAATAAACAATGTGTATCCACTGTGCTTCTGTCTGTAGCACTGATAAAGTCTGCAAAACAAGCAGAGAATTGAGACCACTGAATCAAATACAGCATTGTATGCTGAGGTATACGAGGATGAGCCCCAGATAGAGAAAGAGGTCAGGGATCAGGTCCTGAACCAACCTAGAGAAAGGCAGGTACACTAACCTTTGGACTTGGTTGCACATAGGGTAGAAGTTTGTTATGTCTGGTGTAAGGAGATGGGAATGAGGAAGGAAAATACAACTCCTGTAAGAATCTGGAATGCATAAGTAGTAATAATAATGGCATCTGAACTGAACTATTAAAAAGACATTTAATAAGGTTACAAAGAAGCGGGAAGATGGAGAGAGAAAAGGGGCACTTCTACTATGAAGGAATTAGGATTTCATCTAGAAATAAAAAAAGAATTAAGTAGGTATGAAACTGCTGAATTTTATGTTAACTTCATTTGTGTCAAGATGATCATTTTAAGGAAACATGCGAAGGTTGAATTACAGGAGACAAGACTCCTATTAAAGGTTAAAAAATGGAAAGATTCTGTAATAACACAGGTGAAAAGAGAAATGAACTTCGATATCTCAGACCAGAGGATGGATGAATACAGGCTGTGAGGAAGAGGAGCGCACACAGGACACTGAATTTGACATCTCTTTCCCTTTTCAGTGCATAAAACTGATGCTGCGAGGGATGCGTCAACAAATTTACAGAATCTGTGATAGATAAATCCAACCCTTCAAACCAAGACCTTCAATTTAAGGGAACATACAGTTTTAAAAAGACAATAAACACTACATCTGGTCTGTAAACTATCAAATGTTTATTTAAATGTCAACTTGAAATATTTTCCAGTAAAAATATGTACAAAAACCGATATATAAAGAGGAAGCAACTAGAATCATGAACAGGTATTCATATACATAAGTACAACTACAATTAAATTCAACACAGATTTGGGTGAAATCATATTGCACCAAAATTCATTCCAAACCAAAGCGCGTACACTGCATTTCCATCAGACAAAAGCGTGCTTGTTTCATAGCATCTTACCACACACACAAATAGTCCATACACACCATCTGGCGGTGTGACTGCTGCGCCAGGGCTCTCCCCAGACAGAAAGCGTTTCACTGTAGAAGGATCTATTTTATTTCATAGATCACATATTGATACAGACCCCAGTGCCAAAGAACCCTAAGAAAAACAATCCACCAAGGAAATTCCCTTTGCACCACTTTTGTCCTCATAGTTTAATATTTCTGTATTCCTAAGGCAGTTGGAATATAGATGCAGAAAAGCAATTTTGCTCTTTAAGAATGTCTTGGTCAATATAAGACATTGAGTTACATTTGTACAAAATACAGACCATTGTCTTTACCGTGTTTCATTATCACAGTGTCAGAGTGAAGAAATAACCCCAAGGATGAGGTTCACGGAAGGTACAGAGTGTTGTTTTTTCTCTGCTGGATCTTTCTAATCCTGTATCTTAGATCTCTAGGCCAAACCCATCATACTGTCACAGTGCGAGGAATGGCATAAGGTCATGACAAACACAGTCCAGATCAAACGTCAGGGTTTAGCTGTCCTGTCAATTATAATTTAAGCACAGATCAAAGGGAAGACTTCCAACATAAATAAACCTTAAGAGTAAGCAATCACTTTCTCATTGAGTTAAATTGATTCCATTGATGCAAATTATTGCGAAAGACAAAAAAAGGTATTTAAATATATTTATACATAGTACCTAACAATGTTAATATGAACATACTAACACAAATGCACATTTTTCTATCCCTTTACAAGTGAAAAAAGCCATTGTATCTGGGTCAAATTTTAGATAAATACAAATACTTTTATAAAGTAAATCCAGATATACTCACAACAAAAATACATAAAAGATTCATCATGAGATGAACTATGAACTAATAACTAAAAACCATCTACCAGTGCATTACTACCATGTAGTCCATTCTGTGATAAGCGAGCACCAAGCTCTATGAAATTTAGACTTAAATCCTTGTCAGAAACGTAAGACAGATGAAGGTCACCACACATTCAGTACAAGAGGCCATTTGTCTTGCCTCTTCTGGCACATGCTTATTATAAAACCACAGGTAGCCAACACTTAGCATCTGTAAAACACAGTTACACATTTATTTACCTGTTTGGCACAGGAAAAAATAACACATCCGATCCTTATGTTTGCAAAGTTCCTAAATGTTGAAAAGTCTTGTATTCTGAAAACATTACTAGTGAATAGCAGTCCATCGACTGAGAGGGAGAAATTCAGGGCCAATGTTTGTGCCCTAAATAAGCAAGATTTTAAAGCAAAGTGTATCCTAATACTGCCCTGGATTCTAGGATCTTTTAAATAGTGAACATTGGATAACATCCAAAAAATTCCCACCAGGGTACAGTGTTGCACACATGTGACCCCAATCACTTAGGGAGGAAGCTGACACAGTGTCACAAATCAAGCTCAGCATACCCAACTTAACAAGAATTCACAAAGGGGCAAGGAGTGCTCAGCACTCCTTGGATTTAATGTTCCAGGACCAAAAGAAGAAAGAGGAAAGAAAGAAAGAGGAGGAGGAGGAGAAAAAGCCCAGTTTTCAATAGATTTTAAAATTTTAGTTCTCGATTTATGGCAGCAGTAGTAAGATTCACAAGGAAAAACTACTAAATAACAAGTTTTTTCAATGAAAGGATCAGATTACTTAGAATTGTTAGAGGATTCTGGTGGGTTTTGTAAAACCATACATGTATGCGCACACGTGCGTGTGTGTGTGTGTGTGTGTGCGTGCGTGCATGTGGTTGTTGTTCCTGTGTTTGTTGTTTTCTTTCAAGTACTTTTTTATAAACACATAATCATTTGAAACACGTTTAATTTCTTTGAAGTATTTTGCTACCTTAATATATTTTCACATTATATTAGTAAGTAGAATTTGCAGTGAGGGAGAAATTCTAGGAAAAAATTTAATTCATAAATCCTTTGAATTAAGACAGTTCAAGCCATGGGCCAGGAAACAATGTTGCATTGTATCTCAGTGTGATATGTAGGTATTTCCTAGCACACTTCTAATAAGGTTCATTAGTAGGAATATGTAAGTCTAACTTCACAATCACATTAAAGTCTGACCACTCACTACCCAATTATATAGCTGTAACATCCAAAGACCTAACACATTTTCCCACAAGATGCTGTGTAAAATACGTTGTCACAAAAAGTACTCAAAATATAGCAACTACGGCAAAAGAAATAATTGCATTATTCTCTTTCTCTTCCTCTCTGTCTTTCATCATGGTCTTTTAGAAGTTTCAACAAGAGGTAAAAAGGACTTAGCAAGGAAGTCTTCTAACCAATAAAGTAGAAATCAGTAGTGTATATATTGAGGGCAAAAAAAGTTCACTTCCAAATTTCTGCAGCTGGCTGTAATCCCAGCACTCAGTAGGCTGAGGCAGAAGGATCTTTGAGAGTTCAAGACCAGCCTGAGCTACAAAGTGAGTTTAAGGCCAGTCCGAAATTCACAGGGAGACCTTGTCTCAAAAAGACAAAAAACAAACAAATAAAAAAATCAAATCTCTGCATCCATCTGCATGTTTCTTAGATGCCTCATGCACCCTGGTTTCTTGAAAGAATCTTTATATATAAAATCGTATAGGATGTTATTGATACAATAAGTGTACCCTGAAATAAGAAACATATGCACATAGAGAAGCTAGCTATTTGGAGTCTGTAACAATACTCTGTGCATTTTAACCCAATGGTAACAAAGAAGAAGGGGAAAAATCTCTCAAGAAATAAACCTATGTGGTAGATTCAAACTAAGAAAATCTAGATAATTGTATAAATACAAATTAAAACTCATTTCCTGACTTAAGGGTATAATGCAAAAAAAAAAAAAAAGAAGTAAAGGGCACCATTAATTTATCCAAATAAACCAAATGGTTCAAAAAGACCAAGTTAATATTGGTATAAGGTTATAAGGAAGACATCTCACAATGTAAGGAAAATTGGTGTTTTCTGTTAAGACCATGATTCACGATTTTTGAATTTGTATCTATGGTAAAAATACATAAACACTTAGTTTTAGATGCAAACTAACTTGAAAATGCAATGAAAGGAGGAAAGGTTAACTTCCAAAAATGTACTGTTAAATTGTTTTAAGTACAGTACTAACAAATTGTGGCCTATACACAGGTGGCATTTTTAGGTAATTACATATATTGAGATAAATTCTAAAAATACTGTTTTTGGGGGAAATTAAGCTAAAATACACATATAGGTAATAATTCCTTTATCTACATGTACTTAATGTAAACAGAAACTACAAAAATGACCCTTTATCTATTTTAATTTATATCCGCTATGAGCTTCTTCCTAGTTTGACAATACCATGATTTAATTGCTGATTTCAAATGGTTAGGAAAATACAAAGTAACTCTGTAAACACAATCAGCACCAACATACTGCATATTATGTAGAGTAAAATGAAGCAATATTATATTCAAGTAAAATCAAATGTCTTGAGTCATCTGTATTCAAATTCAAATCTTTTTTCTAAACTAAGAAAAAGAGCTGCAATTTAAATTCCATTCACTGTGTTTCTTTTCTTCAAAACCAACCCATAAAATCTGACAAAAGTAAAACTATTTTCTTATATTTCACACATGACATGAGAAAGTCACTAATAATTAGATGTAAATACATCAGTTAATGGATAAGTTTAATACTTAAAATATATATTAAATATTCCATAAAGGAAGTTATTTTACCAAACAATGACAGATGTGGATTTCATGGGGCCTGAAATATATATAATTTTATATATATGTAATTTTACTTTAAGGAAATGAATATAAAATTCCTAATCCAAAGTTACGTACAGTATATTGGAAGGAACTTATCTAAGTAAGAGGCACTGAAACACATTTAATTAGCTTCTTACGGTATCTGCTTATACACAGCAGACAAATCATTTTTAATACTTCTCCAATTACATTGCCTAATCTTTAATACCAAAATACACATCTAATCACATACTGCTTTTCATTTTCTGGCATTTTAGCCTTTAGTTTTCTATCCTTTTATAACTTACACCTGAACTATAAGTGATCAATATTAACAAAGGTCAGAGTTGCTCCCTTTCTTAGCACTACATTCACCTGCAAATTGAGATCAAATAATGAGTTTCTTGAAGGCTGATCACAGCTCACAAGGAATTCTGTTATGTGATTATACTCATGTCAACCAGCTGTTGATATATCAAATATCAACTGAGGTAACAATTTCACTAGGCAACCTGGAAATCAGTTTTGACATACATAGTGTTGGAGAAAAAATACCATTCATTGCTAGTATAATCTAATGAAGTATCCTAATTTTGTGCCACCAGAGTGGGGGAATGTTAGCAAAGGTGCATAGGTGTGGGGGTGCACGCCTCTTTCTTTTATGTTTGGAGCAAGAGTCTCCCATTTTTTCTAAGACAAATCTTTAAGCTCTCATACAGAGAAAAGAATAAGGCTGACTTCCAGCTAAGCAACTCACCATTTATAATTGTTTAATTTTTTCCACTTATTCAAGGAAAACAAATCTACTACTTTAAAAGCACAGTCAAAATTGCACTGTGAGAAAAATATTTACTGCAACTATTTGTGATTAAAGAGAATCATTCTTTACATAAATAAAAATTGAGCTTCAATTTAGAAGTCTTTACTTGGTCTTTTAAAATCATAATCAAATGTTTTGACTCCTTGCACTAAAAAAAAAACAGTTTTGAAGCTAGTACACTAGTTATCTTATAATGCGTGGCCATTTATACCTTTAGTGTTATAAAAAATCCATAATGTTTATGTAAACATTTGTCTATGTTATCTGGAACAACTATAACACATGTAATAGTGTATACATGTGAGTATATGAATATATATCAGTCTAAAAAAAGAACCTTCCTCTGTATGAAAAAATGCAAGCACAAGTATAAAGTTTTTGAGCTGGAAATTCGTTACATGCTACCATTTTTAATAAAAATTATGAATATTAATTCACTAATTAAAGAAAGCCTGTGTCTTCTCATGATGTGTCCTAAAAATAAATTGAAACACAAGTTAATTATCATCACTTTTTAAAAAGTCTGCTGGCATGGAGTGTGGCAGCACACACCTCTAAACCCAGCACTCAGGAGGCTGATGCAGGAGGATCACTGTGAGTTCAAGGCCAGCCTGGGCTACATAGTGAGTTCAAATCCAACCTAAACTACATAGTGAGACACTGTCTCAAAAAAACAAAACTAATAATATGCATCATCATCGTCATCATCTGATTTTGTTAAAATTCCAATGGCATTAGAAACTTGATAACGCAAAAATAACCTTTGAAAAAAAGAGAAAGATTAATGTGTGTATTCTAGTTAGCCTATACTGTGATACATTACAGATGTGCTGGAATTAAAAATATATAAAATAAATTCTAAGATCAATCTGTTTTCAATGTAAGGGCATTAATATCAGGAGAACTAAGAACTGCACAAACATCTCCATGTATTGTATCTTTCACTAGGCAAGAAAATTTTCAAGAAGAATATGCTTGTTTAGATCTTATGGGCCTAGATACTGTAAAAATAGATGTGTAAAAGAATTTTACTTCTAGAAAAAGACAGTGGTGAGAGATGTGACAAATCCAAAATTGACAAAATAAATCAGAAAAAAGTTCTACAGATCAAAATTTGAATACTTTATGCCATGAATAAACAGAAGGCTTATAATTAATTTACTTAAGAGACTTAAGCAGTGAGTTGGGCAAAAAAAATCAATCTTGCACGCATATTAAATGTTATTAGTGAATTGGAATTGCTCCAAATTATAAATCATCATTTCTACTTTGTCAATTGTCTATGAGTACCACGTCTGTTTTAATGTTTTAATCAGTGTAATTCTTTGAAAATTTCTTATTCTACAATAGAAAAAAACTAAAGAATGAAACGTTCTAGATTCTGACCATTTTATCTTAGAGATATTCAAATCATAATTGAAACTTTCCATCACTATATTACTCTTATTTGAAAATTCTACAGTTTCAAATTCTAACATAATTAATAACACTTGTCAAAACAGACACTCATGCAGTTTCTCTTTCTTTCAATAAACTTATGATCAGTTATTTTTTTTGAAAGTTGACAATTAAAGTGAGGAAATTATTGACAAAAGCTAGATTTAGAAGTTGACATTTTTAGAAACATTTTAAATCTTATTTAGCAGCAACATTTCTTCCTCAATTTCTACATAAATATATGCTTTTTCCTAATCATTCTGGACAGTTTTATTTAGAGAGGTATTTTAACAGAATATAAAATATATAAAGAAATTCATAAACTATCAAAATTTATCATCATACAAAAATAAACATGGAAGTTTTTGAATGTTCAGAATTATTAGAATTGCATATTGACATATAAAAATGGGGTGAATATTTTGAGTATTTTCTTTATTGGTGATTTTTTTCATCTCAGTATTGGAATTTGAAGGTTTTAAATGGGTAAGTTGGGGCTGGGGATTTAGCTCAGTGGCACAAGTGCCTGTGGGGCAATGTAAGGCTGGCAGCTCAATCTCTGGTACTAAAAAAATTTACACAGGTAAGTTTATAGACATATTTCTCAAGGGGTAAGTTTTAGTGAAAGAGATGGTGGTTCTTAATTTGAATACCAAGTTGGACATAACTACTTCATAAAGTGACCCAGCATGAAAACAGCATGGCACATTAACAGTAGAATATCTAATAATGACTAAGAAAATCTCTAACATAAACTATGGCAGACTTTAATAAGATAATTCCTGGATTTACTTCATAAAGAATGGACCCTAGAAGTTCTCCTCGTATGCATTCAAGAGAATTATATATCAGCTTTACCTTTTGTTCAAATGCTCTTTGTATAATGCACTAAACAATGATATCCAAGGAGAAGCAATGCAATACCAATAATATCAATGTAAAATTTGTCATAAGAATGACACACATTATTTTTTCAGAAGAATAGAAACTACTTTTCACAGTTTAATCATCTACAGTATCCAAAACATGTTCACAAAACCCATATATACAGAAAACAACTTTATGATTTGAAGGTTCTTTGTCATAAGATATATTGTAGAGAATGACTACTCAACCAATAGTCTATCTCCTCAGTCATTTTCCTTAACCTCAACAGGTAGGTATTAGAAACTTAACAACCATGTAAATTTATGGTACAATTTGCATATCAGCTTTCTACAAAGACATAGTATTACCACTGTTTCTCAGATATTAGTGTGCCTACACTAGGAGATGCAAACAGAAATGCATGATTCATTTAGTCCATCACCAAAGTTGCCATTCTCTGGATTTGAAGAAAATGGAGTAAAGATCCATACTATATTTCTGTGCTTCAGCATATTATCAAAACTCAATGCATTAACTTATAATTTCTGACAATCTTCTTCTGGTACAACTTCCAGTATTATCTGTAATGTTCTGGTTATCGTGTCTGCAAAGAAATACAGAAACAAAATTAAAAATTCATAGAAATCCAAAATGCACAAATCACCAAAATTTCAATTATTCAGGCTGAGTACTAAAAATACACAACCACTATTTTATGCATCACTTTCAAGAATTAGTTGCTTCATTAGAATCCTATCATGTTGAACTAACTTACTAGTCACTTCTATTACTTCACATGGTCTTATTTCAGCAAGAATGCATTATTTTGTATTCAAAGGAAGAGTTTTAGTCAGGAACCAGGAGGTTGAAAATACTGTGACATAATCAGACAAAGATATAAATAAATGTTCAAAAACATGCTTTATATTCAATTGAAAATTGGATTGGTCTTTTTGCACCTGTGAGATCACAACCAATTCTTCAGAAGAATCAGAGTGTATTTTCCAGTCTCTAATGTGGAATGCATATTGAGCAAATCATCACATCTGCCAGGACCTAATTTGTCTCTGAGGTCGAATGAGATACTAGAACTAAATTACTGGTTCTCAAGGTATTCGTCTACACGAACCAACCACATGAAGCAGCATCATTAGAGAAAATACTGAGTTCAATTCTAGACTTACTGAATCAGAAACTGAGGGTCGGGCCTGCATCCAGTGATTTTGAAAGAGGTCAAAATGTAAGAACTTCATTTCAACAGTCCTAAAAAGCTGTGACCCCAATTAGAAGAGTTTTTTTTGTTTGTTTCTTTGTTTTCCTATTTGTCTTCAAACCCCATAGAACCTCTTCATATTTTGCATAAACCAGGAGCAGTCCAGAGTCCATTCTTTTGATGAATCTCCCACCTAGATATACTGTCTTTCTCCTCATCTATGCCTTGTTACTTGTAATAACATCTTACAAACACTATTAATGACACTACGAAAGATACTTCTTTCCTTTGTTTTAAAATTTTGTTCCCCAAAATTGTTTTCTTCAATGTACTACTTTTAGTCCACATTAGTTATACAGTCTAGTACAAAGGGAGAAAGTGATAAACTCTATGAAAATGTTTCTTAAGTAACTGCATTTTGTCACAGCCCACTCTTTACATGGAGAGCATAATACAATACTCAGGAGCCATGTTCACTGAAAAGCATAGTCACAGAAAAGGGAAATGGTATGTTTATTCTACAAAAATAGACTTATGTGAGAAAAGTAAATATTTATCAATAACAGAGGTGTGGCTTTTGTAGGCAGATAAGGGACTAAGGCTCTTTGATGGCAGGTTTTTAAGAAAGTAAGATTTCTTAGGCATTTACAATGGGCAAAAAGCAAGGATGTTAAGGAGATATCCTCTGAGCCAGCTCTTCCTCCCTGGAGAAGTCCTGCCCTCAGCTCCTGAGTTAATCCCTGCACAGCTGCCTTTCTTACTTAACTTCTGCTCCTCTACACCCAACGTCAAATCTTTTCCAAAAGAGGTAGCCTATATTCCAGGACCCCAGCCCTTTGCTTCACAGACATCTTGCTTCCTACATCAGAACACTGCATCTGTCCCAGACAAACAGGGAGCAACTTGGACCCAACCTCTCTAACAATGTGTGTCATTCTGTTTCCTTGAAAACATAATTTGGATTCTCTGTTGAGCACAGCAGCACACAGAAGGCCGAAGAATCTTTTCTCTTCCTGCATCTCCTCCATGTTCAATCAGTTCTATGCATTCCCCCCTGCCTCTTTCCATGCTGTCTCTTGGGATCTCAAAAGTTGAATAATTATCATCATAATGGAGCATGATGCAGAGTGATTGATTTTGGCCTGGAGTCCAACAATTTTTCTTCCTTGGTTTTCTTGTAGCGGTGGGGTCAGACAGGGATGTTCAACAGAGCCAACTAAGCTGCAGCATATGTGGCTCTCCAGTACCGCATTGACACGCCTGCTCATGACAAGGACTGTAGGTCTGGGATAATCAATCCCATGTTACCACTTCTGTAAGGAGAGCCAAGGAGTCTACATTTGGAGCTTTTGGTAACTGCAATCTGCAGGGCCCAATAGCATTTGTAATATTTTTAGTTGTACCTTTCATGTTCAGTTGTTTTCCTTGAAATAATTTGAAACACAACCAACTTGGCAAAATCTGATTTACTGAACCACACCTGGTACCAGCATGGGAACTACAGCCAAAATCAAGTCTTTGAATTAGCACAGGGCCAACATGTCCAGGGAGTTAGGTTAAGAATATTGGTGTTAAAAAATAATAATAACAGTGTTTTTAAAGCCTTCTAAATCTTTCCATATAACCTTTTATCACGACAATGAGGATCACTTGGGCCCCTAAGAATGTAGGCAAACTTAGTGAACTTAAAAGGTTGCACTTCGGTCTTTGTGAGAAGTCTCCAAATGCATTAATAAGCTTCCAGCAATATGTCAGAAATGAAGCTGACTTGACACAATGTGGGCAGTTAATGTGTCTAGGACCCTGGAGTTGCAAAGTCCTTGTCCACGAAGATGTCCCTTTGTTGGCCTTGTCCAGAATGATTTTTTTATTATCAATAATTTTGTACAAATCAGGCTGTCCTCCCTCCCTCTCCACTTCACCTCCTAGTCATCCACACACTCTCAGTGGTGATGATACGGTTTAGCTGATAAATAGAGGCAGCCATGTGAAACCATGAGGCAGCCCCTGGCCAGGTCCTACTACCTCTGTGTATTCACGTATGTTAGTGAGGTATCTGCTCCTTTTTCTTTGCGTGAGAAGCTCATGTGTCTATAAATAAGTAAATAACATCAACAGCCAACCAGAAGAATTAACCACTCTGCTCCAGATGGTAGGAAAAAGCTTTCTATTTATCTGACTATCCCCTTAAGAGCGCATTTTCTTCCCACCCTGGAAATGCTCTCACACAAAAAGTGGTTCAATACTGGCATCCTGTGGCCAAATAGATTCATCAGAGCTCTGAAAATCTCAGCTTCTCGGGTTCTGAATATCGCTGGCTGTCTGTACCTAGCAGCCTTCCCCTGCCTCCTGAATGATGTTTGGCTGCCCATGGAAACAGCCAGGTCAGATGTGTTTTGATGATCTCTCGGTCCCCTTCCAAGGCTAATTGACTCATATATATTAGAGCAAAGCAAAAATGATAGCGTAAAAGCTAAAGAATTTCGCCAAACAAAACAATGTAATATTAAATCACTGAACACACTGCTCCAAGCAAAGGCTCACTCGGTCTCTAAGTTCACTGCAGCTTCTCTCTAACAAAATGTCCATCTTTGGGAAAGGATCCGGTAGCAGCTTAGGACTTCATTGTTTTGTGTCTGTGTGTTTTGTTTTGGCCAAAGGCTAAGAAAATACTTGCTATTGCAAGCAATAAATATTATGAATTTCCTTTATTTTACTACAAGAATGCTGCCTAAGAGGGAAATCAAACAGAATTACAGAGGACTGTTGCTTTTTGCTACTCTCTTTCAAGGCAGCTATAAAGATAAAGAGTTACAATAATCACAGTTTAAAGGCAGGATGCCCTTGCTCCCTGGTAAGACTTAAAGGCATTTTTGAGAACCAAATATCCATTCTGGGACTACTCCATTGCTGCAAGTTTCACAAACAGCTAACACTAAATTCAGGAGCCTTGGAAATGTTCAAAACATCATTAGAGACAGAAAAATAGCAAAATAAAAGCAATCTCCCAAATTACATGAGCATAGAAAGACAACAAAGAATCAACAAAGAATGATCAATTGTGAAGAGAGTATGTTGGTCTGTAAATGACAAAGAGTTGGCATGGAACACACACATGTCAACAGAGGAAAGAACTCAGGAGTTGGCTGACTGCAAACAAGAAAGACACAGTGCCTAAAGAGTAAGGTTGGATAAGAAATTTTCTCTTTCGTATGCTTCTCTAGCTTCTCCCTCAGTTTAAGAGGTGGAGCTCTTTCTTCCTAAATGTTAGTTTTCCGCGGTGCTGAGGAGCGATCACTGTCTTACACGTGGATCTCACAGTGGTGAGCACCATCCTATCCTAATCATTAATAATAAGTCATGTGATCTTAATGGTAAATGTTTGACAACATTTCCCCCACCCAGTTTCAAAATGGGCTGCATATTGAGTATCTACAATAGAGAAATCTAACCTAAAAGTATTCTACAGAAAACTAATATGATTTAACAAGAAACAGAGATTAAACACTCATTTAAATCACTCAGTGTGCTTGTGTTAGCCTTGAAAAACACCTAACTGGCACAGTGTCATTGCTTTGGGGAATAGTGTGGCAAGCTAGATTATAAAATCCAGATAGAAATAGTGGTCTAGTGATATCAAATTCCTATTAAAAACTAATAAAAAGTAGTAGCAAAGCTGTGTTTTAAGGGATTGGCTTCCAAATGAGTTTGGGTAACATTTAGAGGCTCTAAGTCTACACCTGACAGGGACAAGCACTGATCTGTTTGCCACCTCTCACTGTTCATGGAATCACCCAGGTTTTCTGGTTTGTTTTTCTTTAAGCACTCCTATCATTCATTAACAATTGTACCAGAAATCTCCCTGGATTTTAGCTGGGATTTAAAAAATTAATGATGATAAACTAAGTACATTAAAACAAAGAACTACAAAACCAAAAGGAAGCTGTATTCCAAGTTCACCAAATTTAGAAGCAAGGCCACAGGACAGGGGGTTCCCCTCTGTCCACATTTTGTCCTCACCAACCACTAATTTTCTCTAACACCAAGCCCCCAACAAAGAACTACAAAGCCAAAAGGAAGTTGTATTCCAAGTTCACAAAATTTAGGAGCAAGGCCACAGGACAGGGGGTTCCCCTCTGTCTACATTTTGTCCTCCCCAACCCCTAATTTTCTCTAACACCAAGCGCCCAACTTAGAAAGAGCATGGACCTTGAAGCCCAGCAAGCATGGGTTCAAATCCTAGCTATTAAAAATGGGTACAATCAAAACTAAATCCCATCTTCCTGGGCCCTGGTGTCCCCTCTGGACACAAGGGCCTTGTTGAGAACTCAGATGGTGACACAGGGAAGGGCCTAAGAAAGCCACTGAGACACAGACAGGCACTCGCCATCCTTCCTACCTGTTGATCTATTACATTTCTCATCCTCACCTTAGTTGGTCACCAAGCTCTACTGGGTTTGCACCTCATTATTTGCCCTTTTTCTGAGAGCCTGGTGCCATAGCCTGAGTTCAGAGTCTCCACCACGCTTCACTGGTAGTGCCACAGAGACCACCAAATTCTGTTCCATATCATCAGCCTCAACCTTCTCTAATCCATCCTCACAGCCCCAGGTGACTATTCAGAAATATGAAACTGCTTGAGTTTGAATTCCTGCTCTCCTATTTTATATCTGTAGGACCTGGTAAAAGTGACATGCATGCTGTCATACTATGACTCAAACTTATGAAATGGGGTGCTTTTTCCTAGCTCAGAGGACTGTCACAGTGACTAAATGAGGTCACACATGTACAATACATAGAAGCAACACTATAAAAGGGAGTTCTTATTCCTTCTTGCTTTTGCTGTTACTTTGACCCCATTTCTAACAAGGCAGTGCTTATCACTGTAAAATCGAAGACCTTGTAATCTTCTGTAGAACTCACCAACAAATCTCACATCACTCATCAAGTTATATGTTATGATATAAAAACACAAAACTGCATTCAATCCAGGAAAATAATTAGGTTACTAAAGGATTCAAAAGAGCAATTGGTTGGCATACAGAATTTCTGATAGAATTCTATCTAAAAAGCATTCCTTTTAAGAAGTGATTAAAGCAGCCTAAATTAAGCATATTCTGAAAGGATTCAATGGCTATATCCTCAATGTCCTTTCTGTTTTTTCTTCTCTTAGTCCTAATTAAAATGCAGTGATGTATTCCGGAAAGCAACTGTGCCATTTACATTTTCTAACTGTGAGATATACATGCTATATATGCACATGCCAGATGTAGTGGCACACACCTTTAGTCCCAGCACTTGGGAGGCTGAGGCAGGAAGACTGCTGCCAGATTGAGGCCAGCCTGGGCTACAAAATGAGTGCAAGGCTAGCCTGAACTACATAGCAAGACCCTACCTCAAAAAGACAAGTTATCTGTATCTATATTTCTACAGCTATATATATCTATATATCGATTTCTATCTCTATCTTTAGATATCTGTATCTCTATCTGTAAAGATAGAGACTGAGACAGAGATAGACATATATCTACATGGGTTTTCCGCCACACAATCTCTCACAAGATTCTGGAAAGTCTTACCTGATGTTCTTCTAAACCAGTTGGGTTTCTTATCCCAAATAACAAAGAGATAGTATGCAGGGACCCCAGTCAGGGTAATGACGAAGCCAACGCCAGTGCTGAATGGGTCAGAATAAAGGGAAAGAGCCACCATGAAGAAACACGTGAAGGAAAACAGTGCTGGGATGAAGAGCGGCACCTGTGACACAGCAGAGAAGACATTCGCTTCAGAGAGAGTTCAGGATTCAGGAGCTGGGTTCAAGATGGCGTCTGCCATGCAGTGTACTTCAGTGACACATACACTTCAGCCCTGTGACGGGCACCAACCCATTTGGCAGCAGAACCTCCCATGTGGGGTACATGCAATGTACTCAGCACAATTCTCTAGACATATTTCATTTTAACTTGACCATGGACCAAGTCTGAGGCTTCAAAATGGTGCGTTTCATTAGAGATGATCTAATCGAGTTATTTTACCAGGGAAGTGCCATTATGATTTATGTTTTTGAATTTAAAAGATTGGCTCTTTGATAATTATGATTACAATCCACTTTTAGGTGGCATCAAGAGTACTAGCAGCTCGTTACATGTCCAGGCCTTTCAGTGCATATTGATTTTCTGTTGAGATTCACAATGAGGACTGACAGGAATAAAACAGGCCAACTCCTATCCAACCACTGATAAAGATGCTGCCAGCATTAGGCAATGAATACAATTAGAAACAAATTCTGACAACATGACTGACAACATTATCTGTACTATTTCTTAAAAGCAAATAAACGGTGAGGTCAAATCAATCCATGAGCGTTCAAGACTGAAGAAAATGACAAGCGCTTTCGAAAGAAAATACTAATGATAGTAAGTGGATATTCTATGCAATGGTAGATTCATAGATCTTCTCTTACCCTGTGTATTTTACATTTCCATTTCTTTAGGATACATAATGTGGATAAACAGCAGTGTAACAACTCACAACATCTAAATGTTTAAAATGCCTATTTCATAAAGCAGCACCCTGTCCACTGTTTTAATTAATTAGCATCTGCCTCACTTTTTCTGCACACAGCCTATATGCTACAAAGTATGAAGATAAAAGAAGCCCATCCTTTGAATAGCTCAGGTCATTGGACCCATTCATGAAGAATCAACATAACAAACATACAAACAAACATACTTCTTTTTGAAAATGAGGCATACAAAGTTCAGTACATCACATTAAAAAATGCACAAGTGATTTTTTTTTCCAAGTTAAAATAAACTCCTACAAAGGCACTACCTGCAAGAGTTAAACATTTCCTTCCATAGGACACTGCCCCCACCCATCGCCCCATCATCAAGTTATGACAGAGGGAGGGCTGGGTATTAGAAGAAAGATTTATGTAAACCCATCAAGATTGCTGAGGTTACCTTGAAAGGACGATGCATATCTGGGCGTTTGTATCGAAGATAAATCAGCCCAGCAACTGCCAGCCCAATAAAAAACCACCTGGCAAAACTGAGGAAATTCAACAGACTGTAGAGGTCTCCAGAGAAGAGCATTATCATTGTCAAAGGGTGCTGGGGGAAAAGAGACAGAAAACAAGTTTGGTGAATTTAAACAGGAACATGGACGATAACAAACAATAACATCACTGCACATTGTGATTATTATTGCTATCGTCTTCAAATGATTACTTGTACTGATAAACTATTATCATGATCAAAACCCAGATCAAAACACTAGCTTGTTTTCCACACTCTGCTCTTAGAATCCCTTTACACCAGTGTCATTATCATTGTCCTCTATTAGGGTGGAATTTTAAATGGATGTTTTGTTTTTAGTTCCTTTTACATTCCAGAGACGAGACTGTGTTCTCAAAGGGCAAAAGGCAAGATATTCCATCACTCAAGATGCAAAGACCCAAAGATTGAGATGATTAGGAAATAACCAATAGCAAACATGAAGTGTGAGCCTAATTGGAAAACTCAGAAGAAAAGCTCTGCAAATGTTTTCTGACCAGCGTTTGGCTATCCACACCCATGAATGCAGCCACTTCGAGGTGAAGCTGCCGGCTCCTGAATGCAAAACGTTGACCTTTTCTTCCTCCACATTCACTGTCCCCGTGTGCTTGCCATGTGTGACCCTCAAGACCTCAGAAAAGAATGAAGTGCTGAGAACAGCAGAGCAAGGCACCACAGCTGCACATGCCAAGGACGGCATGACTGATAGCAAGCGCTTAAAATGAAAGCCCTCTTCATGGAATAATACATTCTGTTCCCACAAGTGACGTTAACTTCCAGATTCCTCACAGAGAGTGTGCAATACTTTAAGAAGAAATTTCAAGGAAACATTCTGAAACAAATTAAATGTACAGGGTGGGGGGAGTGATAGTCAGTGTATCTATGATATCTCTGACAGCAGATTCCTGTCGAAAAAAATGTTACAAAATTGTAGGTAAAAATGACCATAACATCCCCAATGGCTATCTGAGGACTTTTATACCTTTTACAGTCTTTTGTATCCCATGTTTCACAAACATTTTTCTCTGCATTGAGAATTCTATGACTTAAATGTAAGTGTTGGTGCTTTTCTTTCTTTCCAGTACAAAGTGCCACTGGGTTATCTAGGAATTCATCAATTTTTTCATCAATTCCTTGTGTGCATTTCATTATAGGGGATCCATAATGAGATGTAGAGGTATTTTTTTGGACAGTGGATTTTAGCTGTATCTTCTGTAAGTAGTTAGGACTTTAACTCTGTATCCTTTCCTTTGAGGTTCTCTGTCAATAAAAGGAGCCACACTAACTTTCCTCAGCCCTTAGGAATTTCTACAAAGGTAAAAGAGAAGTGATACGGTTCATGCCCTAAAGCATCAAAAATCCATCAGAACAGCCAAGGAAAGGGAAGCAATGGAAAAATATCCTGCCTGCCAAACTCCACCGCGACACACAGAGAGCCAGGGAGAAAGTAAAGCACGTCTAAAGTCTGTTTGAATTTCTCTTTGCTATTTTGTTATTGGAGGTTTTATCTAGATAAACTTGTTAATATGCATTACCAAAACAATAACAGCTGGTAGAGGAGTGTGCTTGCGGACATGAATCATGGAGAGGATTTCTGGAAGGTGACCCTCTCGAGACGCAACATAGAATAACCTGATGGGAGAGAAATGTGGGTGGAGTTGACTGTATGATTGATCATTTCACAGGGAAAATCCAGAAATCCCAAGAACACTCACATCTTTCTCAGACCAAATGGTTTGGCATGTCTTAGCTGATTACTTAGGTTTCACTTTTCAGATAAGACAGAGAACATCCTATGAACCCTGAATTCAATTTATAAAATCTGCCAACATCTTACATTATTCTCCGGGGAGAAACATAGCAGCAGGAGACTCAGCATGGTTCTCCTTACAATGTAAATAGCTGAACGAGAATTTAGTTCTGGAGTCCTAGCTTGTGTGCATCTTGCATGTGTGTTGTCCGTACAATCCAACCAACACACACACACACACACACACACACACACACAGAGGCAGCATTCCTATCTATCTGATCAGGTTTTAATTTTCTATCATTGAAACTAAAAAGACTTCTGCATCACACAAAAGAAAAGGGATACAGATGGTGGGGTAGTAATTTCTGGTGTCTCTTACTTTTTTTTCATGGAGCTTTTAGAAAAACAAAAGATTTTATCACCAGAAATAAAACGCTGCTGTTAGGCTCTGTGGACTTACTATAAAAATGCCTCACGCCTGTCTTCTGCGTGTGCCCAGCACGGACAAGCAGTGCCCCCTAATGGGCACAGAAAACATGCTTTTGATGCTCATACCAACTACCAATGTGCCTGTCCCTTTAAAGACACCAGGTTTGGAGGCACTACTGCTTTCACTTTAAAGTTATCCTTATCACATCCCATCTCAAATACAGAAATGCATTTCTGGAAACACATGAACTCACTCACCTGGAGACAGCGAACACACCACCATTCATGGAGCCAAAGCAGGAGAGGGCAACAAAGATCGGAACCGCTAATGAGAAATTCCCCAGTAGCCTCTCGGAAAATGTCTAGTGAAAGAACGAATGAAGCAAATTAATGCTGTTCCAGAAAGAATAAAATGAAACAATTTAAGTCAAACATGCTCTATGACTTTCTATTAGCCCAGTGATACGCGTGTGGTTTATAACCTTTCTGTTTCGTTAGGGTCAGACTCACTCCACAGACAATAATCAGAAGCAGGTACCATGACATTCTTTGTTGCAATGCTGTGGCCAAAGGTCTAAACAAGCACCTTTCTCCACCTTCAAGAGCAATGATCCATTTGCTGAATCTTTATTAAGCATGATATATCATCTTAGACTCTGATAAATGTAAAAAGCTTAATTCAGACATTCTATTTTTGAAGACAGAAATCCTTCTGTACAATACCCTCCCTTGAGCCATATTTTTATAGTGAGGTATATAGATATACGTAGAGAAATATTACAGACATTTGTTTCTTATACCAATCCCACACTAGGGGATAAGTAAAACAATGGATGATTCGATTGTTTTCAAATGTATGCAGGAATAGCTCTGAGAAATCTTTTCCCTGGAAGAATCACACAAGCTGAGCCTCTGTTTATGAAGTCACTTTCTCATTCTCCGATAACTTTGTGCTTTCCTATAAAAAGGCTAAAACACCAACACAAATCCAAAAAGTCAGAGCAAATACATAAGATAACCAAAATTCTGGAATCTCCTTTTACATATAACATTGTAAATTTCCCTGAAGGATTTATTGTCTCAAAAACATGTGGGACTCTTAGGATGTCCTTGATGCAGCTGGTACTGTGCAATTAATGGACAACATTACACCCCAAAAATAAGTGCTGCCCTTTGTCTAGAAAGATGAGACAACTGACCCGACATCAATAAGCTTTGTACATTTGATTTTGTGATAGGATATATGGTGGTGGACAAAGCCTTTTTAATACTGTGAACCCATACATGGGTTCACCCAACATGAGCTAATTTATTCCCTGTGGATGCTACTATCTGAGGTAATACAGACTATTTTAAAAGGACCTGACATTCAATGATGGGAAGTTAATTTTTCCCCTTTCATTGTTAGGAGGTCAAGAGTGCATGTTCTCTTGCAAGCTACAATTTTATGCAAAGTAAAAGTATCTGTCACAGAATAACAGTCCTATGACTTGATCTTTGGGGACAAAGACAGTTCTGGTATCAAACTTTGGAAAATGTTGTAAATTATATGTATCCACTTCTCCAAGAGTTCAAACACATAGTAGTATTTTTAATATTCTGAGAAGCACTACAGCAACAACATCTGCTTAACGTTTAATCATCCCAAATTTCCCACAGTTATTATTATCCCGAGGCTAGTAGGCAAAGGGTATAGTAAAAAATAAATAAATAAATAAATAAATAAATACGTATGATTCATCTGAAAATTCTTAAGTGATACTTTCTTTAAAAGATTTTAAAGCAGCAATTGGAAAGTTTACAAACAGGAAATGTTGCAGAATGAATTGCAATTTGTATATCAAAAAGACTACATTTATTTAGACTCAGTCTACCTGTCCTTAAAAAATATGTTAAAGAATACCACCTTTTACTGAAAAGTCTTTGGCATATTTTTAAGCAGGTAAATGTGGAAATGTTTTTACAAGAAAATAAGAGTAAAGAGAAATTGCTGAGGGCTTCACCTGTGATGGGTAAATGGAATATGCTTTTTCAAACAGTCATTATCATTCAGGTCAATAAAAGATAGCTGAATTCCAAAACACTTTCTCCTGGAGGGAACTACTATAAAATTGCATCAACTCATTAACCTAAATTCAAATTGGCAGTTTTTCAACTTGGACTTACCACTGCCACTGCATTTGAAAGCAACAGCTCCTCGGCACTAATGGTTGTAAAGTAGGCCACATTTGTTAGCACGTAGCAAACGGTGACGATAACCATGGATATACATATTGCAAGGGGCACGGTTCTGAAATGCAAAAAAGAATCACTTATTAGTCATCTGCTTTTAGTTATCTTCTGATACCAAAGAGGAGAGCAGGCTCATTCTAAAGAAGAATATAATGGTATCTATGATAATTACGGGCTCTGCTAGGGTAGCGATAAACAGTTCATGACAACAAAGTACCACATCTTCTTTTGTAATTTAATAAGGTCCACAAGGGCATCCATTTCACCTGTTTTGTCTACTGCTATATCCCCAGAATATGTGCTCCACAAATGCTAGAGCAGGGCAAACTAGAGCATGTGTCAGAATCACCTGGAAGACTCGTTAAAACACAGTTCCACGCTAGTTTCTGATTCCCTAGGCTTAAAATTTCTCACAGGCTCCTGAGTCTGAGACAGCTTGCCCAAGGAACTGCACTTTGAAAGCCACTGTAAATTACATACTTTTCTAATACTAATTCACTGCCTTGACACCTTTCTAAAATAAGTCCTCAATAACAGAATAGAGGATACAGAAACAACTCCAGGAACATTCAGCAATCTGATCTTTGACAAAGGGGTCAAATGCACTGGAGGGAAGATAGTCTCTTTAACAAATGGTGGCTATCCACACACAGAAGCCTGAAATTAGAGCCATTGCTCTCGCCACATACTGAATTTATATGAAAATAAATTAAAGAACTAAATGTTAAAACAGAAACATTTAACTTACTGAAAGAAAAAAAAACAAGTAACTCTTGAAGACATAAGCATAGGCAAAGATTTTCTGAACTGAATCCCAATTATACAAGAAATGGAACCAAGAATCAATAAATAGGATCATATCAAATTAATACAAATTCTTCACAACAAATGAAACAACCAAGAGAGTGTAAAGACAATCTACAGAATTTGATTTTTACATTAAAATATTAAGACTATATAAAGATCTCAAAAAAAACTCAATAAAAAGATGGTCAACTGAAATGAATAGACATCTCTCAAAAGATGAAATACAAATGGCCAATAAATACCTAAAAATACATTCAACATTGCTTGCTACTAGAGAAATGCAAATTAAAACAACACTGAGATTTTGCCTTACTCCAGAAAGAATAGCTCCCATCAAGAAATCAAATTAATAGCAAATACTATACAGGCTGCTGGGGAAAAGAAACCTTTCTACATTGTTGGCAAGAATATTAACTAGTACAACCACTACGGAATTCAATATGGAGACTTCTCAGAAAACTAAAACTAGAAATTCCATTTAAGCCAAGTATTCCCATCCTAGATAACACCCTAAAAGAGTTAAAGGCATCATATTACAGGGATACATGCATACCCATGCTCATAGCAGCACAATTCACAACAGTGAAATCTTGGAAGTAGCCTCTATGTCCATCAATAGACAAATGAAAAATCTGCCATGAAGGAGGATAAACTTGGGTTATCTGTAGGAAAATGGATGCATTTTGAGGTCATAATGTTAAGTGAAATAAATGAGATACAGAAGATTAAATAGTGCACAGCTTGTCTTATACAAGAAACCCGAAATATAAATAAAGATCAAAATAAAAGGAAATACGGAGATAGATCTTTTGAAAAGGGAGGGGGCCCAAGAGATGGAAGGATGGAGGAGAAAGGGAAAGGTAACTGCGTGAAAAAAAGAATTCAGATGTGGTACATACATTCCCCAGAGGAATGTAATAATTACGCACTGCAAAACTGTACAAAATAAAATAAATCTTCAAAAACATCTTTGTAGTCAGTGTTTTCCCTTTCAGTGGCTTCTGCTGCCAACAAGTAAGTGCACACTTTTGGAAGCATGACAGCCGGACATATCTACCTTTCTAAATGACAGCAATAATAATTTTGTATGTAACACCAAAAGCACAGAAGTATTCACAAAAATGACTTTGCATCGCCCTGCTATGAGTTCAAAGGAAGCTGAAGAGCATGAGTATCTAATAAAGCAACACTGCAAGTAATCCCATGAAATTAGAGGTGACATGCTGTGAAGTACGGACGCCCAGACAGTGCTGACACTGTGTGGCATCAAAAGGTATATGGCACAAAGGCAATATTACATCTTCATTTAATGCACTGGGAAAGCTGGGAAGTTACTGACCCTAATAATTTGATTCCATGTTACCGATACACATTACTTGCTTAACATAATCGCCTCTTCAGACTCTTTCTGGTTCAAGCAACTTAAACCTTCAACTCCAGGCACAAAGGCTGATCATTTTTTAGCCCTAGTGCTCATCAGCCTTCATGAAGCCTTCTCCCTGCTGGGTGCCACTTATGAAGACCTCAATATAATTTCTTCCAAGATGAAAATGTAGTTCAGAACCCAGAGAGAAAAAGATACAGCCTGCCTCGATCCGAAATCCAAGCTGGTTGTGTTTTGCACACCAGTGGCGGCTCATTGCACAGAAGAGCAGCATCCCCTGATGAGAACAGGCAAACCCAGCCAGTCAGCAACTGCCATTTATTATGCTGTTTGCAGCCTGATGCTTTGACCAATCCCCACAGCCTTCAGCCTTGACCTCTACATCCTGGAATTCTAACATGAAAGTAGCAGATGTTCCCCTTCCCCAGTGCAAAGAGGGTCCTGTGGAATTTTTTGCTAACATCACAATATGTCTTGCTAGTTGTGATTGATAAATGCTAAAGTTAAGCAAAGAAAATGGCTGGTTCAATGAAATACAGGGAAGGAAATGGCACGTAGCAATTTAAGATGAATTCTATTTCTTTGCAAGCAAGGCTAAATGTAAATGCACAAGCATAGGAGAGCATGAGTGCATACACACCACTTTTCAACCACTCACTATATGATTTTAAGCTTGAATCCTTCCAGCTTTTATGATAGCCCCAAATGGGAGTTAATATACTCTATAAAAAAGAGAGGCAGAGGAAGAGCAGGAGAGGAAAATTCTTTCTATTCCTTGCAAGTACATAATTAAAATATGTAAAGGTTCCAATAATTAAAAAGTAAACTGACGTTCTCAAATGCAGTAAAGCAACCGAGCCTGTCCAGGACAGGCAGTACTGGCATAGCACACGCTATTGCAAAACAACAGAGAAGGAAGTTTGGTATTTGGAACCGTGACTCTGAAATTTGGAGCTGTGACCCTCCCAGCATAGAATTCAACCTCCCATCCCAGGTCATCCAAGCCAGCCTCCCTGCCTGCTTCCTGTCTGGACATGATGTTCACTCCGAGGGTGGTTCTCTATAAACTAGGTTAGCAGTGCACATCCTCCAAAATCCAGTCTTCTAGATTAGTAACTCTCCTTGCTCATTTTTCTATGAAGGAAAGTTAGCATCTGCAGCTGCTGCCATTGAGCTGTTTTATACTCAGTATTTTTTAGTCATTTTACATAGTTGCCTCATTTATCCTGGGAAATTTCTGAGTTAGGAATATTAGTACCATTTTATTTAGTAGGATATAGGATCTTTGAGAGTTTAACTATTTCAGAATATACGACTCGTAAGTAGAAACCCAGCTTTCAGTTCCTTGTCAGCCCCTACCTTAAAATGCCTTAAAAAAAAACTATGGCATTTTAACCACTAAAGTATATTTGCAACCAGGTATGGTGATGCATGCACGTAGTCTCACCACTCAGCAGGCTGAGGCAGGAGGATTGCTATGAGTTCAAGGTGAGCCTGAACTACCATAGTGAGACCCTCTAAATAAATAAATAAACATAATTTTTTTAAAAAAAAAATCAAGTGTATTTGCTTTCTGTCATGTCTGTGAGTTCCTGAACCTTAATGCTTTTCAGGAAAATCATATTTGTTAAATATAAAGTTTATTGGAAATCTATAACCAAGATTATGTTTCTCATAGGTTCACTGAAAATACAGTTTAATGCATTATAAAGGGCAAAAAGCTTATTCTATGATGCTTATCATCTTCTGTATAGCATGAGCTATGATAGTAAATAAGTGTTTTTTTCAAATAGTTTCACTATTTAATAAATAAGTTCATATTATTTAATATTTAAAATAAAAAGCTTCACCTAATAAATTTCCTTGACATGTTTTCATACAAAAAAGAAAGAAAATAAGCATGCTTATCAAATAAACTGAAATAAATTATCAACAATTTTATTTTCAGTCAAATGTTCTATATAGATACTAGGCAGAGAAATCATGGGAGTTTTAAATATGAAACCAGAGAGAGAGAGAGCAAGGGGGATTTATCCTGTTGCAGTGTACAACACACCTAGCAATTCTCTTGAGTTAGATAAAATGAAACCATGAAATTAGAGAAAGCACAGCAAAAGAGCCACTATCTTCTGTCTGTAGGGTGCACTTCACTGAAAAAGTGAAAAGGGTGGAGCAGCCACAAACATAAACAGCACGGTTCAAAAGGAAAGTGTTCCGCGGAGCCTGGCATCATGTGATTAACTCTTGACTTTCAAGCATCAAAATACAAGAGTCACTGGGTGAGCTGATAAAAGCTATTAGGCCATGCTACACCAATCTTTCTGGAGGCTTTAGATGCACAGGGCAGATAAGCATGCTTAGCAACCCAAGATTAAGGCAAATAGTACAGGATAACAAAAGGAATTAGGGGAATGGACCAGCAGACCAGACCGCTGGTGTTTCAAAGCTTCTGTGTCATTGTGAGGTATCTACCACTCCGGACTGCAACAAAAGCATCATCTTTAAATTGAAGAAAAGTGACTCATGAGTTCTGCTTTGTCTCAAATGTCTATACATGTTTGTTACGATTAATAAGACTCACACTTATTCACACTTACTGAAAAGTCACATAATCTTTAGGAAATGTTTGTCATTATATTAACATTATATTAACAAGCATTAAATGAGTCTGACACTTTTATTAGTTGCAAGCTGTCCTCAGTCAAAAAGGACTTGGACAGTCTTCTTACAGGCTTTTTAAAATTTGGCACTAACAACCACTTTACGTTGGAAATGGATAAATATTTGAAACTAGTAAAGCAAGTCTCTAAAATATCTTTAGCATGAAATACTTTCATGCTAAAGGATAGACTTCTCCAGAAATAGCCCTATTGGTGATGGCTGGTGGCTAATACTTGTAAAAATCCACAAATCCCTGGAAAATACATTTTTATTTGCATATTATTTCAAATCTCTGTAGAATGAGATATTGTATTAACAGATATCAAAAATTCACAAAAACCCACTGAAGGAAGAAGGTAATGACCCCATTTTTTAAGCAAGGAAGCCAAGATTCAGAGAGGTTAAGTGACACTGTACAAGTACTAAGTAACTGGGCTGGAACAGGAGCCTAGATCTTCTAGCTCTTGGTTGCTGACACATGACATATTGCATGATACCAAGTTTGTTTTGTGCCTATATTGTCTAGATACAAGATTCCTGGAAATCTAACATGATGGCAAGTATATATTATATTTTGTATATATGAACAACCCAAATACCAGGCAGCTGATTGTTACAGAGTTACACATATTAAGTCAGTTATATTTCTCTCTGCACCTAATAATCTCTTTAAATAAACTTGCAAATAAGGCAGCAAATGACCTATTTTATAGCATGCTTTGCTACTCTATGTTAAAGCATGCTGCTAGTGCTTTATTTTGGCTGAAGGTGACTAAAGTGTTTTTCCTTGGGGCAGGGGACAGTTAAGACAGGGTCTTACTAAGTAGTTTAGACTGGCACTGAACTCATAGGCATCTCCTATCTCAGCCTTCTTAGTGCTTGGATTACAGACATGAGCCACCATGCCCCGCATGACTAAAATTATAAACATAGAATGAGTAAACCTAGCTTGATCTTCCAGATAGTCCATATCTAGCTACTTTCTCATTGCCAAGGCACAATACTCAACACCACAATTGCAAAGAGGCAAGGTTTACTTTGGCTCACAGTTTGTGGAGGTTTCAGTCAATAGTCAGCTGGCTCCAAGGCAGGGCAGCAGGGCAGGGAAGCCTGGCAACTCTACTTGGCAGTGGAAAGCAGAGAGCAATCAAAGGAGGGAGGGAGGGAGATCCACCCTTCCAGGCCATGCCCCAACTCCTCCCAGTGGATTAGTCCACTGATGAATACCAAACCCCTATGATTCAGTCACCTCCCAAAAGCCCAACTATAAGTACATGCCACATGATAGGGGGGCGGGCTCCAGATGTGAACCATAACAGTCAAGAAAGCTTGAAGATTAGAAGGATCTTTGATATTGGGAACACTAGAATAATTTTCTAATCACTTGAATGTAGGATATTCCAAGATCATACTGTAACAGGAGCAAAATCCTTTGAGGAGACTGGTGTGAACCAAAATAGTTTTCATACAACCCTCTTGTGTTGGATGCCCACAGTGTGGGCCACAGAATTCATGGGGACCCCAGTACCAGGGTGTACAGTGATGCTTATGGCATGGCCCTGGGAAAGATGGCAATTAGTTCTGGTGAAAGCTACTCTTGAATGTTCTGGAACCTTCCACAAGTTAATGCTTTCCTCTTCTATTTAAAAAACATTAATGTTTTAGCACACATATTTGGCATTAGGAAGGAAAAGAAAGAATAAAGAGGTTAAGAGAGGTAGAAAAATGGTAAAATTTTTAACATGCAAGATGTAAAAAAGAAAAAGAAAGCCCAGGGCATCTTCAAAGATTTTTAAAATTCTGTTGGTAAACTGGGGAATATTTGCTTATATATAATTGAAATGAAATTATGATTCATCTCAACATAAAGTATTTATAACTATATTAAATATTTTTTATTCCAAGAATTTATTTTAGAATCATGCTTGTTTTGCATCTTCTTTATAGTGACCCTGTGGAGACTCTGAAAAATTTTATATAAATCTGACCCAGAAATGTTTTGAATACCTCTTTCTTCTCTCTTTTTTGATCCACCTTTTTATTGCAGCCTTACTATTTATTTTATTACCATTGCTGTAAACTTTACCCTTCAAACTTTAGCCATGTGTTACAGACAAAAATGAGTATATTTCAAAGAAAAGTTACCCATGTTTTTCATTTGTATGATTTTTTCCTCAACACAGTCTTACCATTTCCTGGACACTTGCTTATACCAAACTCTCTAGTAATCCCAGAAGACAAAACTGTTCCATCTGGCTATATGATTTCTGAAATTTCTACTAAGAATTGAATTGCAAGTACATGCTATTAACTGTTTTCCAAACTTGAAGAAACATTCTACTGCAAATGACTAGACACATACAAATTCTTTGCATGTTTTCAGTGATTTTGCCTCCTTATCATTTAGAACTATGACTAGGTCTCTAGTTATCCCCTCTGAGTCAGAATTAGGTTATTAAAAATTATAAAAGAAACACATCTGAGGAGACATGGAAAATGCTTGTAATTGAGAGAAGGTGTTACTGAAATGAAAATAATACAGCAACAGGAAGCAAACATCCAGCAAACCTATTTATGAACATTCTTAAATGTCCCTGGTTCATATTCTTGCTTAATGACAATTCTGGGCCAAGGCTGAACACAGTGAGATGTAACAAGTATATTGTCACCTACGTGTACACAGTGATCCCATTGCTTTTAGCTTGCATTAAACACCTGCCCTCAGTTTCTCACTAAACCATGGCAAGGTCATGGGTGATTTTAGTGAAGCGTTTTAAATTTCAGCACCACTGATGTCTAATCTAAATCTCACCATTCTCCATTGTCCACAGATGAAGAACTCCACAAACAGAAAAGAGAAGACAGACCTGGAAGGACATGTAAGAAATAAACAGACACAGATTAAAAGGTTGCAAGGCTGAAAGAGGATCATGAGGAATAAGCATAGGCATACACAGAGGAGGGGGAAAGTGCAGCAAATCACATAGAAAAATGGCTGACAGTGACTTATAGGCAAAGCCACAGAGAAAAATGAGCTAAAATAGAAACTTGTAACTCAGAAACATAGGGTAATAAGCAATCAGAAACATAAATATAAGCACTTTTATCCCTTAAACACTTTTTTATACCACTATTAGAGTAAATTCTTGACTAAATAAAATTATTCAGCAAAATGTAGCTTGAGCATAAATTTTCATTCGCTTGCATTTCACAGTATCCCAAAATTTGCATTGTCTGCATCTCATTTTTTTCCTTTTCTGAAGATTTAGTGTGTGTCTTCCAGATGTATTGTAGTTATCCATACTTATCATGGATAAGCAAAAATACATTTGTAGGGAAGTTCTAGTGTGCAAAGACAAAATTCATTTCAAATAAAATGCTAGCAATTTTAATATTTTATTAGCAATAAGTTTTACTCTAATGTCCAGTTCTTATTTTTGTTATGTTGTTTTTACAATATTCCTCTTAAATTTTTATTATGTCCCTCAGGGTTTGGCCTAAGATATACAAAGATAAAGCAACATCTCATTGAAATATAACAATATCCCTGAGATTCAGATTTGTGGCTTATATAGCTACCTACCAAAAATGTGTGATACTGTTTCCCAATCACAATTACTCCTGAAAAGCAGTCACAGAGACAGAGACCACATTTCCCAGACTCCTTTGAATCAAGATGGAGAATGTTACCCATTCTTGCCAACAGAATGTGAGTAGATGTACCAAGCGAAGGTCAGTGAGAATGAGAAGTAGAGTGCGTAGTTTCTCCTGCACTGACTGAGAGTTAGTTGCAAAGACTTGTGTTAAAAAAAAAAAAACTGCTCTATTGCTCTACTGCTTTGACAAAATATCCAAGATGAGCAATTGTAAAGGCAGAAGGTTTATTTGGGCTCCCAGTTTTGGATATTCCCGTCCATCATTGACCAGTGTGGTTGCTTTGGGCCTGTGGTGAGACACCATGGCACAAGTGTGTGGCAGAGAAAAATCATTCACCTCATGGCCAGGGAGCAAGAAGGAGGAGAAGAAAGGAGCCAAGGTCCTATAATCCCCTTCAGCAGCAAACTGGCAGTGACCTAAAGACCTCTTGCTTGATTCTACTTCTGTAAAAGTTCCACCACTTCCGAACAGCACCTCCCTGGGGACCACACCTTTAACACATAGGCCTTTGGGAACCATTTAACATCCCAACTGCAGCAGGACCTGCAGCCATAAAACTACACCACTGAAAGTCTGGGTCACAGAGTCAACATGTGGAAGAAAGGCAGCCAGCAAACCAGGACTCCAACAACGGACTGTCATGTTTTGAAACACAGACTTGTGATTGTTTAAGCCACTGAAATTTTGTGGTTTCTGGTTGTAACAGTAGCACAGAATCATAAATAATAAAAGAATGAAGGGTTCACATTCTAAGACTTTCTTTAAAAATATATTGTAGTTAATTAGTCTGTATAAGACTAAAAATGCAACCTTTAATTGGTCTATAAGACTAAAATTGCACCCTTTAATTGGTTTATAAGACTAAAAATACACTTTTTAATTGGTCTATATAAGACTAAAAATGTACCCCTTAAATTTTATTCTATAGAATATATAGCAATTTGTTTTATAGGAGAGCAATATGTGATATAAAATTCATAAAACAATGTCAAATGATAATATCAAATGAAAGTGAATTTTCACCCCAAAAGCCTACAATAGAAAAAAAATATTTAAATGATACAGAAATAGAACAAAGATAGATTTCATTCTTCATTATTCTGAATTACAAAATTTCTTCTATTTCTGATAATTGCTATCAATTCAACAAAGACCAGAGCACATTGGCTGCTTTTCTCTCAAGGAGACTTAATAAAACATAGAGCGTTAAGTAAACAGACTCTCACACTAGCAACAAACCAACATACAGGAAATACACCCACTTTGATATGGTATATGGGAATTAGAGTCAAAACTCTCTCGGGCCATGAATTTATATCTTAGAAGGAATTGATGACATGCATACACACATAAACCAGGTCTACTCATATTTCTGACAGTTATAAAGAAGAATTGGACCTGATTGGAGGCATTCAATTGAAAGAACTATATGAAAAATTTTACCACTAAAAATTTGCTTCCAACATTTCAGACCAACAATGGCAGATAGAATTAATGGCGATTTTATATTCATTTTATATTCATATCTGGTGATCAAATAAATAACTGGTTTGTAAAATTGAGTTCTCTGAGAATCAAAATAGAAGATGGACAATGGAAAAGGACTATTGCCTACCCTGGTCTCCTTTACTTCAACCAGCTAAATCCTATTTTATTAGTTTTAATATAGTATTCTATAAAAAATCATATGCTTCACTGCTCTTGGATAATTTTAAAATTACTCCTCTAAATATTGTAAGTCTAGTTGTATCTTTGCATCACATTTCTGGACCCAATCCTGGCTTCCTAATGTTTACATTAAAATATATATAAATTGGTTTTCTAAAGTGTCTCTATATGAATGAGGATATAGGTGTATGTATATGTATGTGATACTGTAAAGTTGAAAGCAGTGTTTCACTGAAAAAAAAATCCATGGCAATAGAACAAAAAATATATTAAAAATAAAGCTATATTAGCAGGAAAAGTATAAAGTTAGCAGTAGAGCCAACGGCTAGGGCCTGGTTTTAGGAACGGTGGTGAATGCACACCCACCAGGGCCACCACAGATGTGACATGGCGACAGACGAGTGCAGAGGGAAAGGTGGGAAAGAGAGAAAAATAGAGCTGATGGACTAAACACCCTGCCGGTTCAGAGGAAGCATATGTCATTGTCAAGAAAGTCATGATGAAAACTCCTGGCTAGCAAAGTTGACAGCTCCCTGAAAAGGTCACAAAAGCCCATAGAATGGCAGGGCCTCCTGCAAGCCCTGCCTCTCCTCTCCTCAGGCTGTCCATTTATACAGATTCATACTCCCAGCAGAAATGAAAATGTTGTGATCTTTTATCTTTCAGCTAAAAAGTATAGTCTTTTGAAAAATAAGCTTTTGTCCATTCATTGTATATTTACTAGTGTCTTTTCTTAGACTACAAAGATTCATGGGCAAACTTCTCTCTCCAGGGACACTTCTCTCAAGTCAAACGCACTGTCCCATGGCCCCGGGGACATCTGCTCAAGGGACAGAGAAGGGTGCACACATGCATCCAGCCCTTAAATTTCCTCCTCTTCCTCTGTATTTCCCTCTGCCCCACTACACAAATTCCTGTCACTGAAAAATTTCTATATGTATCATCCCAAATGAAAATTATCTCTAAGTGACATCTTTTTTCTGAAGCTTTGCCTTTGAAGTTTGTTCCACAGAACTCTGAAAAAGTCTCTGGACCCTAATCTAAAAATTCCATCAAGTCATAGCCCCATCCCTAGAGAAACAGAGGTGATACTAGATCTCTCTGGGCTTACACTTTCTTAGCAGCTGAAGAGGGGGTTGAAGGAATAGAATTTAAAGTGTTTTTCCCAGAAGGTTCTTTTTTAAAAATAATTTTAGCAAATAAAGTCTGTCAATAAAGATTTTCAACAAAATCCTCTAAGAACTCTGGTAAGTACTTGCTCATAAACCAGAGCATCCTAGGTATATCCCTGCCTTTGCTTTGCTCTATCTTCCAGAGGCAAGGAGAGGGTACTAATTTCAGTCTCTTCTCCTGTCCTCTGAAGATGTGATTCTGTCCTTAGCCAGGAATACAGCACATCAAAGCACCTTCCATCACTACAACTTCAAAGTGTCAGCCTAGCTGAAAAAAAATAGAGAGAGCTCATTACAGAAGATAATTTATAGGATAAGTGATTTGTTCACTCTTCAACATTTTAAGCAGGCTCTCTGTGATCAGGCCAGCGTTCCCGGAGGCCACGTACATTGACCACACTATCACAGACGCTCAGGGATGTCTTTATAAGTCACTACACTGCATATCTTCAACTCTTATTAAAGGTTTATTGTACAATGTTTTTATAATCTGAACTTCAAGAGAGTGCCCAAAGTAAAATTATAAATGTTACTGTCAATTGTATCTATTGTCATTTATATAGAGTTCATTCATTTAACCAGTTTTGTCAAATACCCTATGTAGGCTAGGTATTATCATAAGTCAAGGGGAAAAGGTACTAAGCACACACACACAAGATTCATCCTCTCATGGAACCTAAAATTCAGACAGGATAACACTTGGAGGCCCTCTTCCTGGAATGTTGCTCATCCTGGATCTTCTCCAATCCTGTCTCAGATCAATGTCACCACCTCCAAGAAAATGAGACGCCTTCCCCCATTTCCTAAGTAGGTCTCCCACCCCAGGACTCTCCTTTCAAAACATCTTCTGACTCTAAATGGTCTTTTTATGTAGCCTTATTTATTATATATTAACACTCACCAAATTCTACAAAGAAATTAAGAGCGTTCACCAGACATTCTAAAGCACTCCTAAAATAATTCCTCTAAATCTCTACTGCAAACATTTTCAGGAGGGGTCATTAGGACTGTGTGTCACTCTCAAGGGTAACCCTGCTTTTTCTGTAGTTTCCAAATACACATGGGAAGGGTTTCTAGCCTCTTTGGCCTTTGTTAATTTTTTGGTTTTTATCAACTTTTTATTTCCAGGACATCTAAAAGAAACAGCTCATTAAAGAAGGAAGAAGTGATAACTTCTTTGAAAGAGGTAATTTGCATTTTTAAAAATCAATCAATTAAACATTCATAGTAGTGATGCAAAGACACAAAATGGGTCACATTTAAGTGACTTTAACCAAACTAAAGTATCGCTTTGACTCTTTTATCTTATTTTTGGATGCATCTGTACAAATCTCTTAAAAGAGTACTTTGAAACAAAATAAATGGAAGCAGTAAATAAAAGAGAAGGAAGAAAAGGAAAGTTAAGAGACACAGGTTTAACAGAGAAAGGAAATGTTTATCCCACTAAACTCTCGTGTGAATTCTAAATTATTAAATCTCCAAGAACACCTGATTTATGAGTAGGATAACACTGCCCCTAGCCAAAATCACTTTTAATAAAAAGGAGGAAACCTCCTGAAGTTCATCTCAGATTTAATATCAAACACAGCAGCCACACATGAACATTTCTCCATAAAACACGAAAACAGCATGGTGCACACGGCTGGAGCCACCAGCAGAGAGCCAGGGCACAAATAAACAGGGCACCAGAGCCCTGGCAGGGATCAGGTCTTGTAGACCTCAAGAAAGCAGCCAATGAAAAAAAACCACAGGCTGAACCTCATCAACACGAGGGAGGGGAGGGGCCGCAGGGAGGTCTCATCTCTAAACCCCCTCCAGCAGCCAGGCCACGCGCCCTGTTGGACTACTGTGCTTCCTGCGTGACTACTGGGTCAGAAAGTGCAACACATCTGTGTTTGGGTTGAATTTTTGTGCGAGGTTTAGAATATAACAATTAATGTGAAGCCACTATGAGAAAACAAAAGTTAGTAATAAGAGAAGCTAACAGGGCCATTCTTGTTTTATAGCAAGAGTTGTAAATATCCAAGGGAATCATAAAAATATGATTTATATATTTTTCTATAGATATTTGGATCAAAGATAAGAAAGATGTCAAAGAGGAATATGTATACATCTTATTCTTTCATATGCATATCAGAATAAGAACTATGTTTATTATTACTTTATAATATATGTCAAAGAATTGTTTTCCATTATTATGAAACAAAGTGGTGGATTCATATAAAATTAAATGTATACTATTGTGCAATTCCATATAAGGAAAATTTGAATAATTATAAGGATCATAAAGAAATATTCTTGCAAATTTTTGCTGTTCTGTTAATATTTGGACATTTGTTACTTTGTTAAAATATTTTGAGAGGTAGATAATCACTTTTAAAGTTGTTCTTTTAAAAAAGTTCAGGGAGCAAAAAGACTAAAAGAAAAATTAAAGTTATTTGCAGAAACTTTGGAAGTTGCTTTAATTAGTTAACAGTTTTTTTTAATCTGAAAGAAAAGGAAGCCAAATTAATAATAAACTATCACACACAGAAAAATAAATTTCTGGACTATAAAGATATCAGCCACATACATAAAGTATATCTTTACATAGCTCAGGTTTTATTATTAGAGACTACACTATCAACATAATCTAAAAAACTATAAGCTTTAAATTTCAAAGCTTTGTATAGATTAACTTCATATACATAGAAACCTAAGAGTAGAAACTGTCTCCATGCCAATATAAATTATATTTAATGTCAATTTATTCAGAAACAAAACTAATAATTGAGGTCACCTTCCCCTCCAGGAAAAAGAGTACTATAAATTCATAATAATAAAAGAGTATTATAAAATTATAAAAATAAACTATATAGTAATTGACTGATAGACCAGTAAGTGAAGAATGTATTCCCTTGAAATCAAGAATCAACATAGTAACAGGCTAAAACAAAATCTATTACAGATAAAGTATTGAATGTAGAAAAATCCTAGAAAAAAACAAATAGTATAAATGAAATTTAAGTGATTTAGGGATGCAGAAAAATTTTATTATCATAAGCACAATATTATTGTATTAACTACAAATTCAAAGAAACTATAAAGAAACTTAAATAACATTAAGAACTGGGACAGACTTTTTGTAAACAATGTAGCATAGAACTAATATTCATAATGCACAAAAATTTTTATGGAACTGGCAATTAATGCTCCAAATGGGCCCGTGTGTAACTACTGAGGGAACACGGCATAAATGTTGATCTCACTAGTGATCAAACAAATACAAATTAAAACAATATAGATTTTGCTTTATAACTAGCAAAGACTTTTATAAATAATAATATTCAATGCTGGTAAGTATTCTAAACTATTGGTATTGAGAGAGAAACCTGAAATACTCACTTTGAGAAACAATTTGGCAACAGAAAGAGACTTTTTAAAATTCATTGCCTCTTAAAAGTTTTCTCCTATGCAGGGCATGGTGGTGCACCTCTGTAAACCCAGTACGTGCAACACTGAGGCAGGAGGATCAGCCTGAGTTCAAGGCCAGTCCAGGCTACATAGGCAAGTTCAAGGGCAGCCCGCACTACATAGTGAGACGCTGCCTCAAACAAACACACAAAAATAAATAAATAAATAAATATTCCCTCTTGGTAATCTATCTTAGGAAAATAATTGGACATGTAAAGATTTATATACAAAACATATAATCCAGCATTATTGTATTAAGAAAAAAAATGAGGAAGTTTTCAATGCCTATAAAATTGGATAGGCATATTTATCCAAGGAAATATACCACTTGTTATGGTTTATACCTAGATGTCCCCAAGCCTCATGCCCCCATGGGAGGAGGGGAGATTAGGAAGATGACCAGGTCATGGGGACCTGAGTGTCATCAGTGGATTAGCCCACTGATCCATCTGGAGCTAAATATGATGTTGGGAGGTGCTGGTCAGAGGAGGCGAGTCACTGGGGAATGGTCTGCAAGGGGGGTAACTCTTCCCTTCGTCTCTCTCTGCTTCCTGCCTGCCATAGGCAAGGCTCCTCTGACATCTCCCTCTGCCACCCCACCTTGCCTGAGAGCCTGCCATCTAGGGACTGAGCCCTTTACAAACCATGAATCTAAGTAAATTTATTCTCTGTTAAATTGTGGGTATTGGTATTATGTCCCCGCAATGAGAAAATAGCTAAGGGCAACATTTAAAATGAGGTTTCCTAAGATGTTAGTGACACGGTGAAATCTGGTGAAACGATAGGAAATGATATGTAGAGATCTGTAGTAGCACCATCTTGAAGACTGGGATTCGAGTTTGAAATGGAGCAAATGTCAACAGAAAGATGCCCTTGTAGGTATCACCCACTGTTGGAGGTGGAACAGTAAAAATGCAGAGAAGGGCCTTTTCAGGAGGTAAGTAGAAAATAAATAAATAGCAAGTAGATATATAATATAATGTCTAAGACATGAAGAGAATTACACAGGCACATTTATCTCAAGCCGTGTAATAGATTGGTAAACGCAGTACACATCCATGCACGCCTCAAAGTGAGAACAAAATGTCAAACATGACAATCAGTACTTTCACTTGATGGGATTTAGAAATTATAGACAATGTGGAATTTCTTATGCATATCTTTTTTAGCATTTTAAATTCTTTCCATCTTTTAACAGGGAAGGCTGTATCACCGAATATTGAAAAATCCTACAAAACTCATTTCCAATGATTGAAAATGTCATTTTTATTTCTCATGGTAGGGTAAAGAATGCATAGGAGTTTTTCTTCTCTGTCACATGGCTAAGTAGATCCTTGAATCACAACTACTACAAAAAGATTTAAGTCTCAATCATTTAAAAATGGAAGGAATAAAATACGAGCACTGAAACAACACAGAAGACAAAACACATTGGGCCTCTTAAGGTCTCTGCAACAGAGGCCTGGAGAAGAGAAAGCAAAGTCAAGCAGTGAGGGGATTCCACCCATGAGTCCCTCTACAAATGGCAACAATAACAGAGGTATCATCACCCTTCTGGGAGAACAGAAAATACCTACTCTGCCTAATCACAGGCTTGCATCATAAACTGGAGGCCTTAGAAAGCACCCAACTATCCAAACTGAAGCTTCCCCCCTTGCTGAAGTTCCCAGTTCAGGTTGTAGCTTGGCTTAAAGACGAACAGGCATGAGGTTCAGAGAGCAACACCTCTGAGTTCAATCTGCAGTTGCTCTCTCCCAACATTTGCCACTTGGTCACCACTGACCTGCAGGAGGACACTGCACCATGGAGTTCAGATGACCAAACACTTACATAGATTTAAAACATATTTAACCTTTCATACCCCAGCCCCTATAAGCTGCTGCAAAATAGTGCCTAGAACAATGACCTCCACTTACTATCTATCTGACTCATTTCTGTTGTCATTTTCTGGCTGAAAACAAAAGTTAATCATGTTTTCTATATCAATTTCTCTTTTCTTGCCTCTAGTCAGGATATAGAAATTAGAGGTTTGACAATATCAATAACAGAAAAATTAAAGATTGCCCCCCAAAGAGATGTCAAACTATTTTTAGAGTCAAAACATTTGTAAAGATATTAGAGACAATGAAAGGCAGCTATTTCCATCTAACATTCTAACATTTCAGCATTTAAAGTTTCTACTTTAATCTTGTAACCAAATGATCTTCAATAAACAACCTGGAATAGGTTACTTACTTTCACTAGCCTAAGACCCTCTCTCATTGTCTGCTTAAATAACAGCGTTGGAAAGCTGAATGCAGGAAAATGTTAATGTTCTCACACATTTTTAAAAGTAGTCTTATTCTATTCTCAAATGCCATACAGGTCACCCCTAATGATGACATTTTCCCTCCAGCTAAGTCCATGGCTAAAATCCTGCTATGGCCATCTCTCTTGGATTTGTATTCAATACTGCTAAGTGTTTGGAAAGAAACCCACAAAAGAGATCAGGATTTTACTTGTAAATATAGGCAAGTTAATCAATTTCTATGGCCTCTTCTTTGCCTTTACAGTGAAAGTGTTGAGAAATCTAATGAGTACTTTTCCTTTCAAATTAACATTTCAGATCTTTGTGATTTGTTCTCTCAAAATTGTTTGTTGTGGGTTTTAACCATGACAGTGAGTCGGTTTAATACACTAAGTCACATCAATATGCAAATTTTGAATATGTACAGAACCATTTTTAGACACAAGTACTATGAAAATTGAAGATATTTTGAAACGTAGAGATTTTATAGTTTCTCTGCTAGGTAGCAATGAGAAAATGACTGTCATTCCAAGTGGGATGTGAGGGAGGAAGGATACATGGTATGAAAACCTACCAGAACTGGCACTTTGAAGGAAGTAAGACCTGTTATGCCAATGAAAATCATTTGTCATGGGGTGTTGACCAAGCCTGGTAACTAACTAGGCTCCTAATGGCATGTAGTCTAATCACTACTCTCTCATTTTGAATGATATGACTACTTATGACAAGCTTTAGTTATGTATATATTGTGGCATATTTCTGTACTATACCACATAATTTCACAAACAATTTTCTATATAATATTGCACAGTTTACTGGGTAAAACAATGCCCTTTGTATTTGATCTTGGCATTCTCAATTAAAATGCAGTAGTATGGATCACTGGAAAGCTTTTATCACAGACAGAGCTATCTGGTCCATTTCTATAATTTTATGTAAAGAGAATATAAGAAACAGAGGATATTGTACAGGAAGATATTGTAAATATCCAGGAAAATCATATGATTTTAAAAAATATGAGCTCACCTTATTAGAAAACCAATTACAGAAATAGTATGTTTTGTTTCAAAACAATGTCTTTTACTTTGTTATGATGCCTATCAAACCCAACCCTCAGGAAATGCAGAAAAGAAACAGCTAACCCAAGCATACTAACCATGATCTAATTATCCCTAGAAGTTTACAAATGAGCTGGTAACATGATGTTTAACAACAAAAATAAAAAGTAGATAGTCTGCAATTAGAAAAGTGTCTACTATAATCATGTTATTTCCATATAATCATATTTCCAGACTCACCAGTTTATTGTCTCTAATTCTCAATATACCTCTACAAAGTAAGCATTAGGATACTCCTTTGACAGCTGGGAAATGGAAGAAATACATACTTTTGAATGCTATAACAAAGTCTCTTCTTCTATCTTTAGGTACCCAGGTTAAAATATAATCCTGACTGAATAGTTGGGAATGTTGAGTTCCTTTATTTATTAGTATTTTTTTGTGGTCCTGAGGGTCAAATCCAGTGCCTTCACACTAAACTACATCCCAACCCTTTTCTTATTTTTTATTTTAAGACATGGCCTCACTAAATCGTTATGATGCCCAGGTTTGACTCAAACTTGTGATCCTCCTGTCTCAGCCTCATAGAGTGATGGGATTAGAGAAGTGGGCCACTGTTTCTGACTGAGAATTTCTAATTCTTAAAGGTAGCAGAACTTCCCAAGAAGATACTTTTCTGCATGTGTCTATGTTCTTGAAAAACAAAACACATAGTAAAAAAGTAAAATAAATCATCTGGATTCCGGAAGTTCACAAACTACTCTATACCTTTTATGGCCATTTGAGATATAAAAGATAGTAAATAAAATCAAAGATACATTAAGAATCCCCTAGAAAGTATTATTAACATCTGTGTACTGATGCATTCCACAGATCCCAAGACCCTATACTTTCGGTGACGCTAATTAGACTGCACGCCCTAGATCTGATCCCAGTTCCTCAGAATAACTAACTTCCCACTATGAGGCTACCAACCCGAGCTCACTTCCTCCATCCATCCACCAAAACTATTTTCCATTTTAAAAATTAACTAGGAAGAGGAAAGTCAGCACCTCCCGAGAATCGGCCGTGCTTGGACCTGGAGGACCTGACAAGAAGCCAACGAGCCAGCCTTTCTGGTAAGCCGCGCAAGTAGTGCAGGTTCAAGGAAGAGAAAAGTCAGACCGTGTCTCTCGTGAGACCACTGGCCCGTGGACTGAGGCTCAAACACCTCCTCACCCCACCCCACCTGTAAGCAACCAGCAGGTTCGGAGGACAGGTTGAGTTGATAGCAACTAAGGTGCATAAAGCAAGTAAATGCTTGGGTTGTTTGGTTGATTTTGTGGGGCTAGGCCAGAGGTCTGAGCATCTCTTGGGAGGATGACTCTATGCAGTACAGCAAATATGGGAGATTTCCTTCTATCTTGTCTTTGAAATCCAAAATTGTTTTCACTGTTTTGCTTTGTTCTGATTGACTGGTTTTGCTGTATTCAATATTGTTTTGATTGGTTTTATTCTGTTTTGTTTTTGGTTTGATTTTGCTATACCTGATGGAATGGACAACTATTGTGAAGATAACAAGATCTACTATGCTAGCTATTATTGTTTTCATAGTACCCTGCTTTGAAGTTCTGTACCAGTTTTGCTGCTTTGTTTTGATCAGCTTTGTTCTGTTTTGTTTCATTGGATTTTACTATGTTTAAAATTTTTTTAAATTACAAATAAAATAAAATAAAATTTACTCAGAAAACTTTGGTCCTGTCTGTTCTCCTGATCATCAGAAGCTTGAGACATAGCCATGGAACCCCTTACCCTTTGTCTTTCCTTTGCACATCTCTTAAACTTTTCCAAGATCTCCTGTACACATTTCTACCCTGGACTTCACTGCCATGATGTTGTAATCCATGTCACAGCTTGTATTTGTGTGTCACTGACAAGAATCATAGAACCGGCCAGAGTTGAAAAGAAACTCAGAATTTGTATTGTACCAATTGCTTGTAAACTATAGGATAAAAAGGATCCAGAATGTAGCTAAGACAACAAAGTTAACTATTTCCAGAACTAGATGTAACCTTGGCCAAAAGGTCCACTTCCAGAACTACCTCCATCGCACCAGTGGGAATCTCACTGTGCGTGGCAGTGCTGACCTCCTGCAGCCTTACTCTTGTCCTGGACTAGCACTGTAATCCACCCCTCACCTACAATACCAAATGGCTGAAATATTTACACACTCTGATCTAGAGTTTCTATTTGGCCTTAAAATCTAACCTATGGTTTCTTTTATCTCACTGGAACATACCCACAATATAAGTCTTAAATGTAGTGTATGCTTGTATTGGTCCCCATATAATTATTAATCTGAAAATAAAATCATGATATTACCAAAACCAAGATGAGGTAATAGTATGTCTCTTTTTCAACTTAAATATAACAGGAATTGCTGCTGAACAGTGATTCTTCATATTTCTATTTTGAGAATTCCAATGCCTAACCAAATTCTCTCATTTGAATACTTTTGAAATACAAACTTTATGTTAAAATATTTTTCTCGTTAACCCAATTTGTTCTTCCACTGGGTGTAGAAAACAGGTGATCATCCTTTTAATTTAATAAACAAAAAAGACAACCCCACATTTTCAAAGAGAGAATGTGAACAAAATGTTGATTCAATTCTTTTCTGAGTAGTTTAAACCATAGCTTTGGGCTGGGACAGTGTCAAGATTAGGGTGCCCTTTACCAGACTTTCTGCCACATGCTGCGTCACCTTGTCTGTCTTTAGCAATGGGACAAATCTAGGAACCAATTAGCTTCTTTAAGAATACTTGCATTTGTTAAAAAATAAACATGCAAGAGAAGGTTGAAATGTTTTCATGGACTACAACTGTCTCTACATATATATCACAAAGAGAAAATCTCCTGAACCTACCATCAAGTTAATTTTCCCCCAGCACTGACTGCCATACAAGACTTATCAGAGGAACACATCCCACTGGACAATTGCTAAGACCCAAAATTCACATAATGGAAGCTAAGGCTCATCACTGCCTAACACCCATATTCTGCTTCCATCCCGTCATCAGCAACGCCTCTTCACAGACCCCTGCTTTAGCAGAAGCAGTCTACACATCATTCCTTATCATTAACAATGCTTCTGTGGCTTTGTACATCCCACACCCTAAGATATCTTCATTTTTCTGTTCTGCTTTTCTAGGTCCTACACCTCCTCTAACTTCCCCTTCTGTAGCAATGTTACTTCCTTAATTAGTTATTAAACCACTTTGTACACTCATGAATCACTACTAGTTTACCTCTCAAGGAGACCAAGTGGTATGTTAGAAACAGTATGAGCTCTGAAGCCAGTAAGCAAGGATCCCAATCTAAACTTCTCACTGGCTAAGCATCTGACCAAAAGAAGTTACTTTACCTCTCTAAATTTTAGCTTTCTGTATTGCAGAATGGAGATAATGCACATTATTCTATTAAAAATAATCTGATGCATGACCTTCACCCTAGAATCCATTTATGAGTCACATAAAAGCTTTATATTTTAAACTAGGCAAAATTTCACAAAATCCCACTGGGAGTAAACCTGTGTGTATTCTCCTGTTTTATACCAATTCAATAGCTTATTTTCTGTGAAAAAGTAAAACTACAATGTTAAATACATGATACCAGACTCTCAGGTCACAACCTTGTTTGTCGGATTTCATGAAAACATTTCTGGTCAGATGGTGAACCTTAGTAGCAGGGCATGGTGGCTCACGCCTGTAGTTCCAGCACTCAGGAGGCTGAGGCAGGAGGACCCTTTTCGAGTTCGAAACCAGCTTGGGCTACAAAGTGAGCTCAAATCCAGCCAGAACTGCATAGTGAGACCCTGTCTCAAATATACACACACACACATACACTAATAATAATAATAATAATAATAATAATAATAATGGTAAACCTGAGAATAAGTGGCTATAGTAGAAATGCAAACAATCCATCCACTGTATCAGAACAATCAGCCAGAAGTGTCCCAGTGACAGAGTGGGTGTGGGCATACACATATCTGGTTCAGAGGGGGAAAAAGTCTGCCAAAGAAATTCACTGTCACTATGATGAGTGCACATATGTCACCTAACAGAGGTTAGAAACTATAAAACAAAAAGCAACTCTCATCTTCCGAACCTTTTAACTACTAAATAATCGGATACTCTGCTGATGATGTACAGCTTTTCAAGCTGATTAATAAACCCCTCGTTCATAAAACCACCACCTTAATCCTCTCATTTTTCCCAAGATTATAAAATATAATCTTTGAAGAATGCAGGTTTTGGTTGCAGATGTAGTTTGTACACTACTTGTCAAGTTCATTAACAGATCTGAATTTTCTATATTTTATCCTTACCATCCCAAGAGAACATAGCAAAGAGTTTGTTACCTTCCTTTTAAAAATGGTAAACAAAAATTCAAAGCAATTCAGAGGTCTGTCCAGGGTCAAGCAGCCAGTTAAGAGGAAACAGGATTAGAATTTTGATTTCCTGAACTACTGTTTTCAGAGTCAGTAAATATATATAGTTCATATACATAAAGAAAATACTTTTTTCACTGTGAAGTCTCAACTTTACTTGGTTAATTTGGATGGATTTGTTGGTAATAATGTTTTAACTTATATGTGTAAAAATTCAAAAGTCATTTTTTTGTTGTTGTTGTCCTGGGGATCAAATTCACGAACTCATGTTTGTTAGGCAGGCCCTTAGGCCACTAAGCTAACTGCCCAGCCCACTTATTTTCTTGAGCAGAACAATAAACTGAATTAATATAAGAAATGGTTAGGAAGAAATGATCAGAATGATTCTGGGCATGACATGTGTGCACATAATGACCTGGCTGAATTTTGTCTCTGCCCTCAAAGAGCAGCAATAACATTATTCTACATTGATATGAATTTTAAATAACGCTGAATCGACATGGCTGTCCACACAGCAGCATGTCATAGACTAGATTTCAGTGGCTTAAGGTGTTCTTCAGCAGGTACGACTCGGAATGTAAAGTGTACCACTTCTGAGTCACATTACAGGCACAGTCGCCTGACTTTCAAATACACATGCAGAGAAGAGGGCAGGGTAGCTAATTTGCATCCATAAGAATATGGAAGAGGGGGTGTTACAAAAATGTAAATTGAACAGCAAAAGATGATCTAACCTAATTTTTTTTTTTAATCGGTACTGGGGATTGAACTCTCGACCACGCGCTTGCAAGGCAGGCACTTATGCCGCTGAGCTAAATCCTCAGCCCCAATCTAACCTTATTTAATACTTCTGATTACAGAAGATACTGCCTTCTAGATAAGAATAGATTTAAAAGTTCAGTTCATGTTTAAACGTGATGGCAGCACAATCTGTTAGACACCAGAGATATAACCCTAACGTGTTTCTCATTGGCTTTATTCCTACTGCAGCTGAGCTATTGCCCATCTGTTTATGCCCCCAACCAATAATTTATCTAACGTAGAAATGGTCCTAGAAGTTACAGGTTGCAGCTCAACATAAGCAAGTGACATGTAGGCAGCCAAGTTCAAGCTAGTTATAGCCAGTTTTCTTTTTTTTTTTAATCTTATCTTACATGAATTACTGCTGTTTAAAGATGACACACTTGGGCATCTGGCTACAAACTACATGAGATAATCTCCAAAACCTCCTCCAGTTCTGAAATTTGGTGATCTATCATTCTCATGCTGCCACTTGTGGTCTCTTATTGTTGGCTAATGGGAAGAAAAACTGTTCCTAAAACATGAGTTTATTATTCTAGGCTCAATATATAAATCTCAGTAAGATTAAAATTAGAACTTAGAAACAGCCAGCATAAACAGAAGTAAAACAACACAAAGCACTGTCCTTCAAATTTTGCCTCATGATGGAATTGGGACCCTTAAAATTGATTTAAAAAAAAAAAAAGCTAAATGGCTTCTGCAAAGCCACATCATGGATTAATACACATCTTCCTTGATTACCCTACTATGAAATATTAGAATATAAGTCTATAATTTCTGTACCACTTATTTGACACTCCAGCCTTACATGAATAAACCGTCTTGGAGCCAAATGTATTTTTTTATGCATATGCACAGCTGAGAAATGCAAGAATTTTGATCCCAAGGTACATCAACCACATGTTCTATCAGTGAGAAAGTTTTAGGCTGAATAAAAGCAAGCAAGAGCACCTTGTTCTCTGAACAGTCAGCACTTCTCAGTGACATCTGGCCAACTACTGGCCTTTGTCTGCCTTGACAGTTCCCCCCGATAATTATATCCCTATTATGAAATACATTTTAAAGTGAATTCACCAAATTTATGTCTATTTCCAAAGAAAAAGCACAAAATAAAGTTATTTTAATTTGGCCTCAATTATTTTAGCAATTGAAGAATAAGAGTGTCACTTTAAAGATCCTTCCAGCAATGTCTGTTTTCATTAGAAAGGGAGGCTTCATTTTGCTAAAGGGGAGATCTCTGTGATTTAATTTTAATTTATATTGCTTGCTAAGCTCATTAACATTTTTCAATTTCATATATTTTATCCTCACAACCTCAGGAGAACTATAATATAGGGATTATTACCATCTATTTGAAAGTTGTAAACAAAGATTCAGAAGCAATTTGTCTCGTAATAGGGTTCAAAACCTCAAAATCCTCTATCAGGAGACCTCAGTTTTAAAGAGCATCTTGACAAATATTTTTATGAATGAAATCTGTTTAATAATCTAAATGTTCTCCTGATCAACATGTTTTGAAATTTAGTTTTACTTCTTCTTCTTCTTCTTTTTCTTATTTTTTTTCTCCTTGAGATAAAATGGATCAGGGGGAAAAATAATCTAAATGTTTCTATGTCCATTTATTTATACTGCGGTAACTTTCTATAAAAATTATTTTACATGACTTAAGAACATGAATCACTTGAGCATTTGTAATAGAAACTTTGTGAATATTCTAAGACTATAGACTATAATATCCCGTGCTAAAAAAATGAATCACAAAATGTTGGTATAATCCTCATATATATAGGAAAAACATTGTATGCTCTTTTCAAGTAAATTAGAAATCTACCAAACATATGAGAAATATGTCATTAAAAAAACTGCATTCTTAAAATACCAAAAAGTAGGACAAAGAAGCCTTAAAATCAACATTTGGTATTTTATCATGCACCTGGCTAGAACACATTTAGGGAAGATGTTTTGTTTTGTTTTGTTTTGTTTTGTTTTGTTTTGCTGTGTTTTTAATCAGGTTAATAGTTTTGTATGGCCTATAAATAATAGACCATGGAAGCAGTACAATAAGGAATTAAACAGTCAATAAGGTATTCAAACACATTTACTAAAAATGTAAGACTGCAACATCTCAACCGAGTGCAAACAACGTGATTGTCAGGGGCTCTTGTGAACCAATCCAATGGATCATACTGCCTTCAGGATGTCTGGTCATTTTTCTCAAACCAAGTTTCTCTTCTTCTAAGTTATCATTGTATAAGGTGTGATGACTTTGAGGCATCAATTAATATAAATTGGAAGCAGGTAAAGTATTAATTAAACATGACACTCTGATTATTTAAACCTTCTATTAAAGTTGATTATTTGGAGCATGTTGATAACCTGTTCTTCAAAAATGACTGATAACAGCAAGCTCTACTGACTTGCTCTGAGTTTACTATTTCCACCTCTTCAGAACAGAAGGGATAAATGGAGTGAGAAGAACACAGGAACAAGTGTAATAGACAAACTGACTAATGCCAGACCCCAAGGTCAAAGCAAAGCAATTCATTTCTTAGCTTTCATCAACACAAGACATGATTTATCAATCTAAGAATAGGATTCCAAACATTATACATCTCAGTGATATGTTCACTGCACTGTGTAACTTTTTGAACAATGACAGATTATATATTCCCTGCAAAAGTAATGACATAAGGCAAAACCCATTATACGTGCGAAAACACTTTAATTTTTATGTACATATTATAAGCCATTATTATTTTGTATGTCTTTTAGGGGACAATAGCATTTCAAAAATCAGGTATTCTTTGGAATTCTATGACCTTCATGGTTGAAACTGTAAAACATGCTTGTCCCTCAAAACACTATTCTTATTCTAATGGATTCATTCATGGAGTCAGTCACCATGCAGTAATTATTAAAAGCAGAATCTTTATGTTGTTACAGTGGAAATGATTATATTTGAAAGATTCCTACTTTCATAAACTCAAAGCTACTCTTAAAGAGGAAATTATTATGCGAAAAGCTATGGAAAAATACCTCAACGTGATGAATGTAATTACATAAACAGAGATTTTGTCCAAGTTTCCTTTGCACTCATTGTAACACTTAAGGAAATATTCTATAAGGCACGTCTATGGAAGCAGCTCTGAAATTATTTAGTAGATTAATATGAAGTAACTTGAAAGATTTCTCAAAATGAAATTATACATAAAGTACAGTCAATTACTTTGCATTTTGAAACTTTGCATTCTGCATATTTTATAGCAGCACACTGCTATTTTCTTTTTTTTTAAATCAGTATGGGGGATCAAACTCACGGCCATGCACTTGCAAGGCAGGCACTTATGCCTCTGAGCTAAATCCCCAGCCCCTCACACTGCTATTTTCAATGAGCCAAAAGTTTCAAGAAACTTTTATTGCCTGAAACTGAAGGAGTATAGTAAAAAGTGTTGTGGCTTTGACCGATGAGTCATTTCACCAACTGCCAAAAGTGTGTTGTGGTACACCTGGACACACATATCTTGGCAATCGGGAAATGCACTGAATTTGGCATGTCGCAAAGGGGGTGCAATCCTAATTACGCTCTCTTGTAACTGAAAGTATTTTGGAACTGTGTCTACCTACAAAACAATACAAATTATACATCTCGACCTGATCCATGTAATTGTACCATCTGTTCTTAGTATTCACTCCTAAGCACTTCCCAAAGAATTATCTGAGTTATAAAGATAAAATTCAGATTTGAAGAACTAAACTGATTATGAATATTACCAGGAAATGTCACTTTAAAAACGGAAAGCTAACATTGCATAAAACCCTGAATTATTTTGGTTGATAAATATGTAATACAATATTATCCCTAAAAAGAATATTTTGGGGCCTCTCCCAGATTATTTTACTTTTGAGAAAATAAATGTCTCACCTGAGTTTTAAACAAAAATCTCTGTGTAACAGTTGAATATATGGGTATCCAGGGTGAGAGAACAAAATGCTATCAAAAGTTTCTTCAAAATTTAGAGTGCATGTGTTTTAATGACTTTCCTGGTGGCTGAGACATGATACCTGACATTCACATCTTAAAGGAGAGTTTATTTTGGCTCACAGCTTCTGAAGTTGCAGTCCATGGCTGTTAGGTTCAAGTACAGAAGCAGCCTGCTGGCAGGCCCTGGTGTGGAGGATTGCTTCCCACATCATGGTGGTCAGGAGGCAGGGACAGCTAAGCCTGTAATCTGTGGGGATATTCCCTTCCAGGTCAAGGTCTACAAGGCTTGCCTCTCACCAAGGCCTCATTTGCTAACAACAACCTAGCTAGCGTGCCCTCATAATCCAATCAACCTTCAAAGTCCACCTCTGAATGCACGAGTCCTGGGGGGGGGGGCATCTCTATCTAAACCATAATAGTCGGTTTCAATAACATGCAATGATTTTTCATATTTCTTTCAAAAGCACTGAAGAAAAATAATTGCTTGATATATTGAAACCTAGAAAACACTATTATGTAAATAACAGTTTACCTTGCTCTAAAACAAAGAACTAATAGATATAGTAGTACTGATCTCCAAATGCTTATGTAAAGATTAAAAACTGACAGCCAGTAGTCTAAGTATTTATACACAGTAAACTCATCGCCACTGCCCTGTGAGATACATGCTGGTTTTGTTTTTAGTTTTGAGATAAGAAAATTTCTTCTTTGACATAGAGAAACAAGCAAAAACAACCACACTGAATCACTATTTCTTAGTATTGGCATATACACCGAATCATAGACATTAGTTTGTGAAACTAAGAAATGAAATTAAATTAAGGAAGAGAAGAGGGAGAAAGTGAATCTTTGACTTTGACTAGTAAGCCATTCTGGTGAAATACATCAGAAATTCAGTCTGGTGTAACAATGGCAATGTTTAAAGATACATTTAATATATATCACATTAATGTATATATGGCAAAAAACCAAGTTTAAACTTAAATGACATTAAAAGAAATGAAAGATATAATATAAGCTAAGAATTTTACATATACCACCGACATATCATATAATAAATATTATGTTATAGGTCTGTCTACAAACCTACAATTGCCTTTTTTTTGAGCAATATTCTCTTTCATGTGATTTTAGTAATTGGTCTCCTTAAAATATTTTCAGATTTAGAAGTCACAGTCATAAACCATAATTATTTCTTTCCCATAATAGAAATTCAATAAATGTTTTATATAAAACCTAATAAGAGCTGTTCTTTCTCCGCATTGTCACTTAGGTACTAATTAATCTCAAAAACTAACAAGACAGGGAAACCTATTTATCTCTACAATTGGGTTTTCAGTCAGAAGATAGCTCATCATTTCCAAGCAATATTAGAATTAGTTCCTGGTAAATATGTGTTCTCTGCCTCCAATTCCAGTTATAAATATGACAATAGTGTTACATGTTGGTCATATTTCTTAATAGAATAGCTTTCTCCATGTTGAAATTACATATTGATTTGCATAGCAGTTGAGTCAGATACTATGAAACATCATTTTAGCACCCATTGCTGGCTTGCATGCTCTATACTGTGACATCCCTCATATACTCAGCCAGATCTAATCAGTTTGCTATCTCCCAATACACGTGGTGCCAGAACTTCTTAGTCCATCTTAATTCAAACTGTCAACCCATAGGCATGTGCTCTGATTGTACAGGCCATTTCATACTGACTCACCTTTTACCTGTGGTTCCTTTTCTTAGAAGTCAAGCCTGTCTCTCTCTCTTTCTCTTTCTCTCTCTCTCTCTCTCTTCTCTCTCTCTCTCTCATATGTTTATATTTATTTGGAGAACACTTATTAACTCACCCATTTAGGAATCTATATAAGGAATATTTGCCTGGATAAAGTCTTTCCTTCTTCCTTTTCTGCCCAAATGAGTCAATAGTCAACTTTGGTATCAATCATACTCATGACAGGAATTTGTTTATACATTTCAGTCATCGAATAGACAATAAATTGACTGAGTACTTAAAGACAAACCCATTTATGTATGATATGCCTATCAAAATGGTTGGAACATGGCAGATGTTGAATAAAAGTGAGGTGAATTAAGTAATGTTATATTTTACATTATGTTTAAGTTTTTCCTCTTTAAGCTACACATTTTTATGCTATTTTCCATACAAAGAGAAATCATAAACAAATCATAACATGCACTAACAAAAAGTTTTTAAATCATTTTTCCTAAACTATTTTTGAAACATTAAATATAAGAAACTATATATATATATATCAAATCATCTAATTATCATACTGTTATTTAGAAAAAATATGTAAAAATAGAACTCAATTGTAGGGTACTTGCCAGGTATGTATGAGACTCTAAATTCAATTAGTCATACAGAAAAAAAGAAAGGAAGAAAGAGAGAGAAAGAAAGAAAAGGAAAGAAGGAACAAAGGAAATGTAAAAATAATCATTCAGCTGCCCAAATTTACAGGCTTCTCTAAAATTCTGTAGTTATTCTTCTAACTAATGTTTCATTAATTATATTTTTCTCTTTAACTGGACAGTTATAGAAAAGTAATTATATTATTAGAAATAGTCAAGTATTTGAATTTAGGCTGCACTCGTGAGTAGCTGAGAGTCCATGTCGTGTTACAAGCTCCTGTAAATTAGGTACTTAAAATATAAATTTATTCTTTACTGCTTTCCTATGAAAGGCAATTTAGCCTAAAGTATAGAATATATAGCTAAGAATTTACATATCATTTACCAAAAAAATGAGTAAATTTTATCTGTGTGAGACAATAACAATGATGAAAACAATCTGATGATGGCAAAGTTCACTGACACCCATGGAATTCCCTCTCCAAGTCTACTTTTTCAACTACATAATCTTAAACTTCATTCCTAATAAAGATTCAGAATAAATAGGACTACTTACTTTTCAGGGTTTTCTACTTCTTCAGTAACAAAGTTGAGGTAAAACCTAAAAACATATACATAGTTACTGAATTTTAATATATTTTATCACTACAATCCAAAGTCTTACATTTTAAATATTTAATAATGAATTCAAATTATGACAACTTCATAAATATACTTATTGCAAGATGAAATTATGCAATAATTGAAAACCCCGACATATCATTTTTCCATTAAACCATATTTTTAGCGTGCTTATGATGTGGCACTAGTGTATAAGTGGGGAGAACCCCACAGTCTCTCTGCACACAAGGAGCTCGGAGTTCCTGGGAAGCAGCAATGGAGGAAGCATGTGGGAAACACAGTAGAGCTAGCCCAGCCTGGCCAAGGTTGAGGGGGATTTCTAGAAGCATCTTCTCCCAATTTAAGCTTCCAAGAATACATAACAGTTAGCTCTGGTGAGGTCATTCCAGGCCGACTACAGCCCATCCTCACAGAAACATGGCAGGGGTGTATGCACAGGGCAGCAGGGCCTGGGCAGCATTCTACCTTTCGGCGAGGCACAGGGAGCAGGAGAGTATTAGGTAAGATGATGTTTGCCTCCTGTGAGTCCAACTTGGAGAAGTGGAGACAAACGAATCAAAACTCAGGGGTATGTACATGTGACAGCAGTGTTTCTCAGTTTGAGGAACTGCTGTTGGTTTGCCACAGTGAACCAGTTGGAAAAATTAGCAGTATAAATAATAATGCACCTTTGAAATTCACTAAGAGAATGCATTCAAAATGTTCCGCAAAATGATAAATATTTGAAGTAATGGCTATATTAATTAGTTTGATTTCATTATTCTATATTCATAAGTCATAGCATCACTTTGTACCCTATAAATGTATACAACTATAATTTTTGAATTTAAAATTTAAAAATGAAAAGATGGTAAACCCTCGATTCACACTAATTCCTTTTAGATCATTGTTTTCTAATGATCTCAAACCAAGATTAGGAAGTCCCCATCTCTCAGTTTTGTATACCTAGGCAGTTAATCTTAGGCATGTTATCCATCATTACACATAAATCAACAACTAAAGCGCAGGAATGTTTGAACATTTCTTAAGTCCACCGCATTTTGGGGAAGGTTATGTGACAAGAAGTATTCTATTAATGAAATAGTTCATTTTCAAGTTCCATATGATTGCAATACCCTAATGTCAGGGCCTAAAGAAATCTAGATGTTTCCAGAATTCTGTGCCTCTACCAGTTCCACACAGGTATGCCTGGTGCTTTGCATCTTTACTTTGTTTGCCAATTTATCGGGAAGGTTGGAGACCCTTTATGGTGCTTACAGATCTTTCTTAAGTTTCTACAATGTAAAGTTGAGGCAAATCCCGCCCTCAAATAAGCATGCAATGAAACCTGAATCACGAAAATGTTGAGACTTGGGGATCATGACGAGAAGCATAAAATACATAAAGAGAAAGAACTTGCTATTTTTGCATTTCACGGACTTAAATTTTCACAAAGTAGAAAGGCTGTATTTCAATATAGTCTTCAATTATTACTCCTTAGATAGTTAAAAAATAGCTTTTCCTGGGGCTGAGAATTTAGCTCAGCAGCATAAGCGCCCACTTTGCAAGCGCGCAGTCATGAGTTTGATCCCCGGTACTGATAAAAAAAAGAAAGAAAGAAAGGATAAAAAATAGCTTTTACCATGGGTGCACAGGTCTGTACATACAAATTCTCTACAATCTAAAATCAAATATGGCTGGAAGATTAGACCATCAGCCTATAATATGCTTAAAAGCACCTCTTAGCCTAAAAGAAAATGAGGAAACCTATCTTGCTTTATCTTCATAAAAACTCTAATTTCATAAACAGATATTTGATATTTAAGGTTAAGTTAGCTACAATTTTAAGGACTACCTTTTAAGTGAGTACATTTGAAATGCTGGGAAAATGGTCAAAATAAAAATGATATTAAAAAGTTAGCAGCCGGTGATGCTTTAAACTGATTCAAAAGTTAAGTTTCTGAAGATAGAAGTTATAATGTTTCACTAGGGAAACAAGCAACAGTCAGTATTTGCAGCTGAAATATGCCCTTTGAGACAGTCAATGTGTTTCATACATGCCTCAAAAATCATACGCCTTAGGAATATGTCTAGGTTTCTCATTCAAAGATAGTTCTTCACAGTTGTTTTAAAGATTGATCTTTTCTAATAATATCAAAGCAAGGAGGAAAATATTTATGAAAAAGGTGCATATCTTCAAATATTTTCCATGGCACCAAAGAATAATGCAACGGAAAGGGCTCCGGGCAGGATGGGGGATAGGAAGGAGAAACTCCTTGCTTTAGTCCAAACATGCACATCCTGTGGAAAGTACATCTTCAAGCCCGCCTAGTCTCCAGCACTGAGCCCATAGCTTTCTCTTTGGTTCCCACCTCCTCAAGGGCCCTGGAGAATGTTCACAAATGCACTGCTCCAGCTCATCCATGATTATGCATAAAAGGCACAGCTATCCTAGCAGCGTATTCTAACATCCAACATGTGAATTCTTCTAAAGAGAAGCTTATTCTTTAGATTAGATTTCACACATGGCACAAAATAATCCCAGCAGGTGCTTTAGAAAGACTGAATCTATTGAGGATAAGAATTTAAAAGGAAAAAAAAAAAGACACTCCACATAGTTTTGTTTAGTTTGTTTTTTTTAAGTCCCACTAAGCAATGTTTAGCTTTGGATCAGGATACAGGATTGAAATTGGATGAGCTCCCTGGGGCCACCTGGGCACTGGCAGATGTATTTCTCCCAATGCAGACAATGGTAATATATTATAGTGGTTCTGACCCACCTGTGTAAGCTGCCTGGGTTAATGATTTCTTTCCCCTCAGTCATGTTTCTGTGAAGGAGTCTTCATCATATTGCAGGGGTTCTGTGCCCCCTCAGAGCCAAAGTTCATTCATTCTCCAAGGTTCGGTGCAGACTTTTTTTATTCAACTGCAAGGACTTGGATTACTCGCAGAGCAGAGGCTCTTGGACAACAGCGGTCTTGCTGCTTTTCTGAGCAAGCTCAGTGCTGGCCAGTCAGTCTGATGACAATGGCTGCACTGTTTCTGTGTTTCTCATTTGCAGTGCCCCAACTTGCATGTGTGCGTGTGTGTGTGTGTGTGTGTGTGTGTGTGTGTGACATCGTTGTCCTGGCAGCAGTGTAGGAACCAATGGTTCCACTACAGATCTCCATTTATAATTGTATAGCCCAGCCTTACAATTACATCCTGAAAGATGGAGCAATCCAATATGCAGGGGTCACACTTGGAAAGGGAACAAATACTTCTCTGTGTTGGGGAAGTCTCCTTGCTTCCACCTTGAACTATTTACATCCAGATAACTTCTCTTGGAACTTCAAACCAACAGACTATTCTTCTCTAAATCCTTTTTCTAAGACTGATGGTCATAGATTATTTCCACCTTCACAGACTATTTCCGCCTCTTCACAAAGCATTCGGATTGCATAACAACCACTTATAGAAACACAGTTACCTATCTGTCCCCTATATTAAGCACTTGTATCAGATAACATCCCATTTAAAATCCTGAACTTATTTTCCAATACTGTGATGGAACTCTCAAAAATATAAGGATATCAATGGTTTCTGGATCCTTAAAATGGGGAGTAGATATGAAGATTATGTGGGTGAAAGTAGAAATAAAGCATGCAAACTCCTTTTACCCTGTTAACAGAATAACATTTTGGATTCAGTACCAATAAAATTCAATATTAATAAGATAATTAAAACTGAAAAGTCTTTATACATGGAGAAATCTGTCAGTTCTCCAATGCCTCAGAAGTGGAAAAAATTGGCTATACATCAAGCAGGTGACTTGAATATTCAGTGCAGATTTCAGCAGAGAGGAGGGCAGAAATATTTTAAGATTCCGTGGGAACAGATGCATGGTACTCACAGGCGAAAGAAACTTCATTCAACAGAATTAATCAAATCTCCCTTGTGAGGATCTTCACATTCCACATTCCTGATTGAGCACTGAGAGAGGCTCCCAGCGCCTGACTGAAAGCTTTCTCTACCTCCCTTCTTTGCTGTGGTGGCTCCCAGCGACCCTTGCAGTAGCTTGGCTGCTGCCCCAGGGCTGGAGCTGTGATCCGGGCTGAATAGCCACAGGAGAGTTGATTCTGCTTCTCACCCTGTGATCACACTCAGTTCTTTTTCTCTGCCCAGCACCACATTGTGCTTTGGACAAAAGCAAAAAGACTTCAAAAGCATTGCGTGATTGAAAACTAATGCTTACACACAATGGCTGTAAAAATATTTGGGGAATACACAAATATTGTATCCTGATCTCCTTGGAGCGATAATCTTCTAACAACCTTCAAACATATTTTGCTTCAAAGCCATGCTAAAATGCTAACTTGCTGTACTCTTAATTCTCCTCTAATGCAATGCTTTCATAATTCAGTGATATTAACAGGATAGCACTCTATTTATTTTTTAAATATATCTTTAGAGTCCCTGCGTTACCTGAAGGTGAGATTTTAAAAACTAAAGAAACTAACGGAAATGAACTTTGTATTAGAAAGGCATTTACATAAAGCTCAAACTAGTGAAGTTTCCTTTTATTATTTTTTGGCTCATAGAATATTCTACAGCTAAAGCCATATTAGTTTTTATAAATACATTTTTTAAATTGTCAATGAAAATTAATCTTGTTAGAATGACTTTGATGTTTATGCTACTTTTGGACCTAGTGGATTTTCTTGAAATACTTATCTCAACTAAAACATACTAGCTCAATAAAATTTAGTTGGGAAAAGTTCCATCCTCTTGCAAGACTAATGTTACTGAATCTATTGAACAGTGCAAGTCTTAAGTATAATAACCTGATGCCTTAACCAAAATAGATATCACAGATAGACATTCTTCACAGGAAATATGTCACTATTTTGATCTTTGTGGCATATTTCAGTTTTCAAATGTCAGGAAAATTTCTAAAAACTTTAAAAATCTTACACATGGCCTGGTGCAGGTAGTTTTATTATCTTTTTTTCTTATTTCCTATATTTAGAGAAGCATTTTATCCTGCTGGGAATACTTTATTTTTTTCTAAATTACTTATTTCTCATGGGAAGTAGAAAACAAAGTCACTCACCTTAAATATCCTTGGAGCTTCACTGAAAGACCATTTGACAAGCTCAGAACTAATTTCTAGGACCAAATGACACTATTTTGTTCTTATTGTTACATATATATATATATATATATATATATATATATATATATATGTAAGCTACTTCCTCAGACCTTTTTTAAAATTTGAGTCAAAGACTCATTACATTGCCCAAGCTGCCCTTGAACTCATGATCATCCTGACTCCACCTCTCTCCTGTGTAATTGGAATCACATGTATACACCCCAGGCCCAGCTACTGCTACATAATTATGAGTGATTTGTACTAGCTCTTAAGACCCGGCACTTATATTTTGCTGTTGTTGTTTTGTTTGTTTTTGTTGTTGCTGTTGTTGTTGTTGATTTGTGGGTATTTAAACATTTTGTTTTCTTTTTTGTTTTGAGACAGAGTCTGATTATGTAGTTTAAAACAGGCTTGAGCTCACTGTGCAGCACAGACTGGTCCCAAAATCAGTGATCTGCCTGCTTGAGCCTCCCAAGTCCTGGAATTATAGCACCAGCATGCATCACCATGCCCAGTCAAGCATTTGTTTTGATGATATTAAATTTAATCTAGCAGTTGTCTTCATTGCGTTGGACTCAGCAAATGGTATCCCAAACTATGGTGTCTTGGCATACTGAGTACTTTGAACTAATGGAAATTAAAGCGGCTCAGAAGCAAGATCTATCTCAAGCTTTTCTGCCTTTATTTCCTCTCTCTTGTTCCTCCCTCTTGTTGTCCAAGGCAAGCCATTAAAAACTACAGTTCTTCTCAAAAGTTCATAGAAACTAGACACTCTCTCCTTGAAAGCAAGTCATAAATTGTAGAAATATACTCCAACCTTCTGCCTTTCTAGAGCTGGCCATGAAGAACTCCTCTGATCTACCTTGTCTGATGGTAGCTTGTAAGACCTTTGATCCTGAGGACTCCTGCCCCAGACCTGGAGGAAGAGACGCTACACAGAGAATCAAGAAGAGTCTGAACAGATAGGCCTTGCTGGGTCTCCCTTCTCATCTATCACCATTACTTCACATGTTTTGTCTGTAAAAATAGAAAGTTTTCCCTGGGATGAGGGCTCCCATGTCACATGAATCTTTGATTCAATAAATTTGTTACTCTTTTGCTCTTGTTAATCTGCTTTTTGTTACAATAGTGTCTCCTGTGACCCTTAGCATAGATGAGGAAAAATATCATACATTTCCAATCTTATAACATTAGATTTGCAATAATTCAGGCAATAGATGAATTCATTGCAATTCATGCAGTAATAATTCATTGCATTAGATTCACAATTGGTAGAGGGGCTACCCCATATTTCTCATTTGAAGTATTGTATGTTACTCTGGATTATAACTACTCACATTTCCCTAGCATCTTGCTTTACACTTAAGCAAAATATTTCAAAAGAATTAATAAACCATTCAAACCACCAGATCTAGACATAACTTACCAGCCGGCATAAGCATACATTCCATAATAAAAAGCCAATGGCAACCCCATAATATTCGCATCTCTTCCAGAAAAGGCATCTTTAAAATGCTGTGTTTGCCCTGCAATTAGAATGCAAAAGGCTTAGAGCTTTCCAAAAGAACTGGTTATTATTCACTCTAACCATACACTTACGAATGAGAGAAACTAACCAGTACTGCCTTAGGTCTGTATTCCTTACTCTCTGCTTACTAGCAGCTTTATATATTAATCCTGTACCCATTGTAGAGAAAAAGTTCCACAAGTATGCTGATCACTAGGCATCCAATTTCACAGTTCTCTTTTAATAAAGTTATTCCCAGGATGAAAATAGCATTTTAAAAACAGTCCCTCATTAAAGCATGCCTCTACTTTGACCATGAAAGAAGCTGATCATTTATAGATAAAATCAAGTTGACTCTGTCTTGGGAAGGGCACAGTTTTCTTCTTGAAACATTAAAGAGAAATTACACTGAACTAAGTTTTAATAACATTTGCATAAAATGTGGACTAAGAATTTTGTTCACATTATTTTTTCTTTATTTTGTGGATGGCAGTGCATCTTCTGTGTCTATCTTATGGATAGTTCAGACAGTGATTAGATCTACTCAGTCAGTATTCAGACTGCATCAGAAAAAAGGTCTCTATGCCTGAAAGAAAACAACAAGTGAGATTACCCAAATCAAAAATGACTTTACTGTATAATTGGTCAACAAAAGAAGGCCCTAGATCACTGATGTACACAGTAGAAACTGCCTTCTAAGTCCAATCTCAGCCGCCGCCTACATGACCAAGCGCAGCATTTACAGTGAGTACAGGAGTCAAAAACTGGACAATGTTTAGTTTTTACTTCCCAGGAACTAATTTTCAAATACATATAGTTCATTCTTTTAAATGATACAACAAATTAGAAATGCAATCTCTCTGTCCTTATACAAGGAAAATATAGATACTGGGCTTCAGATGAAACCATCTCTTGAGTCTCCTTTCATCAAGATTCATGGCCTATGGACCACTATTCCTCAGGCAACAGCACTAAATAATCAATAAGGGATAAGAAAAAAAATCTTTGTAAAGAATGAGTCATAAGCACGGATCTTCAAAAATGCCACTCTGCGAGTAATACCAAAAAAAGCACTTTGTATCTAAACTTCAAGAATATTTCGGCTGTATAACCAAAGTCTCAGGAAGATGAAAGTCTAATGTTCAAAGGCAAGTTCAACACCTATTTATAAGTGAATGCACAACATTATCAGGCTCTGATTAGAGTAAAAATAGATGTGCAATATAGATTAGTGAAGTCTTTCTCTTCCTGGCATCACAGATTAATATAGAAAATATGAGATCCTATTATAAAGAAAATTATAGCTTCACCTCATTTTTTATTAAGAGGAAAAAACTTGAACAATATATTAACATATATCCAAAATATTAAAATTTACTTCATATGTGCCAGAATGCTCAGGGAACTTCTCGGTTAGGTGAGATCTGAGAAGGAGACTGGTCACACTAAGCACTGCTAATTAATTAATTAATTAATTAGTATTAACTAATAAGTATTATAAGTTAATTGATAACTATTAATTAAAAGTCACTCCATTGTAACCTCCCAAGGATCCAATACCTACATCAAATCAAAATTTTTCATTTCAAGGAACTTAAAATACAGTACTTACCATTTGGACAAACAAACCCACCTCATACACATACATAAATCATGATCCGAATTTATTAAGGATTCCAGTGCTATCAACAATGTCTGACATTGTATCAAAATTAAAAATAAAATTTTATCTCACTTTCAGGGGATAGTATAACAGTTTTTGGAACCTAAACTAGGACTAAAGAACAGCGAGTGACCCAGAGGTTCTACACTTTCCAAATACTGAAGAAGACCTTGACAGAAGACTAAAGACTTAGCCCTAAAAAAGGAAGTACTAACAGAATAGATGATTCTTTATACATTCCTGATGAATAAAATAGGAGATAAGCAGACCAGCTCTGTGGAGGGCAAGGTGAATGAGAAGGGCAAACTCAAACCTTCCTTTCAGTGTAAGCCCTAATGTTCAAGATCTCATTGTGTTTATTCCAGCTTGGCTGCGGCTCCTGGGTTTGACAAAAGCATTTTTCCAGCAGGGCTGTGAGATCTCCCACTAGGCTTATTAAATGGACAACAGCATCTCCTTTTCCCAGCTACAGAGCGACCGGTCTTTCAGTGTTTGTTGTTGTTTAATGCCTCTACCAACAGCGATGATTTTGCTGAACTTTGGCATTTTCTTTGCCTTGTTGTAATTCTTTTCCTGCAGTGTCATTAAATTTCTCTATAAATTCCCTGTCTTCCAACAGACAAAAATCAATGTAAACATTAAATACTTAACATGCCCAAGTTATAAGTCACTTTACATTTCTTTCTTTCCTATTATTTCGTACTAGAGTGCCCATTGCCAATTAAATAGGTCATGTAGACCTTCTCCAACCATTTCCATGGAATGCAAGCAACTGCTGGCACATCTTTCCTAAAACATCTAGAAGTCTAAATGTCTCTGCTTCTCAACTTCTTTTGTTATAAAATAGCAAATGCTCTAAGGTAAATAATTCCAGAAAAATGATTCATTTTAGTAGAAATGCAAATTTTATATTGAAAATAATATAACAATCAAAGTTAAGATTTTGGAGCTATTTCTTTAAGAAATAAGTATTTGTTTTTTCCAGGAAGGTTACTCCCAAATCTGACTACTCTTCTGAAGATAAACTACTCTCAAGATAAAAGAAATGATAACCAAAAAGTAATAGCATTATCAATCATCTTTCATTATTTTTCAGAAATCTTTTTTCTCTTTAAACTTGATCAATCCTATGGAACAATGTTCAAGTAAAAATAAAAGAACATATTTACCTGTACTGAAAGACTTTTTTCAAAAATAATCTTGGCAGAGTTTTTTTTTACCACTTTGAGTTTTCACTCCAAGCAATTTATACCAAGAGAATTTACTGATGCCTTATTTTGTTGGTTGACCCGGTCTTAATCCTCTTGCTGCCTCTCAACTGTAAATACCAACTCGCCCTCGATGTAGCAGCTTTCAAATCAATTAGATGAAGGGATGGAGGTTAAGTTCCACAAGCAGGGACTAATTAAGGATTCTGCTAGTACCAGCAAAAGTTAGTGTTAGGAGAGACCAAAAGCAGATACGTATTTTAAAAAGCATTTACTTTTCAGTCCATACCTTTAATTAGCTGTATAACTCCAGGGACTATAATTATCAGAATTGCTGTGAGCTTGCAAAAGGTTAAGAAAATCTGAATCCGGGCACTCCAGCTGACACTCACACTATTTAGGACCATCACTAGAGCTGCAAACAAACAGATGAAGTTATAAAAGGCAAACCCTCATGAGCACAAACACATCTTAGGTTCTTGTTACTCAAAGTGTAATGTAAAAACCAGCAGTGTTGGCACTGCCTGTAAGAGTTTTAGAAATGCAGAATCCCAGGCTCTGCCTCAGACCAAATGAATGCAAATCTACACTGCAACAAGATCCCCTGGTTATTTTTATGCACCTTATAATTCGAGAAGTAGTGACAGTTACAATTTCTCTGTTCTTTGTATATGTCAGTAAGAAAGGCTATATTGTAGGGCTCTAAGAGGCATATAAAAATATCTTCTAATCAGATGCTGCAGTCAACACAGAATGCAAATTCCTGAACTTGACTCTAGCTTCACATGTTAAGTCTTCCCAGCCTCATTGACAGCACCCCCACCAGGATGGAGCACGCTCCGAAAGAGACAAGAAATGGGCAATTTAGCTGAAATCACATTCTTCACCCTCAGCATTAGTTTAAGCACTTTTCTTTTTGGGTCACTTCTCTACTTTTCAATTAGTACATGAAAAGTTGACTTTCAACTTACCCCACAAGCAGAAGCTTCCAAGGAGAGTTCTGAGATATAACAATTTCAGGGTTTAAATACAAACTGGGCCCAGAACTAACAGAATTTCCCATGCTTAATGATGCTGTCCACTGCCTGCCAAGAAGCAGTAACGATCTACTCTTCCCACCTTGTGGAACATAAAAATGTCAAGTGGAGAACAAGGGTTACTCCTCTCTGAGTTGACAATAAACAGCTCCATGCCTGGGCCAGGCAGGCAAGTAACACAGTTTTGTTTGAATGTGTGAGTTAACTGGATCCTCGATTAGAAAATCTAAAGCACAGTTGAACAGTGATTCTCTAAAGCCTTCTTCTATCCTACAGAAACAACTGGGAATAGCCTACAAAAGAAATCTCAACTGTATGGTCTTTTCAAAACATTGTTTAGTGTTGACAAGAGGGACAAAAATAGCTACTTTATTTATTGACAGTTATTATTTGTAAGCTTTATTTTGATAGAGATGCATTATCCCTAAATAATAAAAAAATATAAAAATACATTTCAGGGATAAAACAAATCACTGAATTCTTATAATTCAAGTTATAATTGTAGGTTTCCCATCTGTAGAATAATAGTAGTGATCCTCATACTTTCCATTGTCTGATGTAATCACTAGCTCATTTCAGTATTTAACTACACTGTGTTATCAACACATAGTATATAGTCATAGAAATTTTTACACTATAGACCCTTAAAGGAAGACTAAGTAAGATATATCTTATTTAATGGCTTTATATATAGTCAATTAAAATCATGGTGCAGTTAATTATTTATTACATGATACATGACTGGCCATAGTGATGGATAATGGATAGCTATATAAGGTAGACAGGATAGATAGATAGATAGATAGATAGAAAAATAGATGAAGAGAAAAGGAGATAAAGATAGAAGTAAAGGAAAACACTTGAACAGATAATTACCAAAATACCAGTTATCTATATATGATAAAATGCCAAATAAATTCCAATTTCTGGCATTTATTTTTCAGCAACATTTCAATAAATTTTATAATGAACATGTAGCGCTTTGTGACAGGAGCCAACAGTACTGAATTGTATACTTCAAATTTGTTTAACTGTTCTCACCACAAAACAAAAACAGAAGTAACTAAGGAAGGTGATAGTTGCATCAACTAACTTGCTGTGATAAACACTTCACAAAATATATGTATATTACATCATAGCATTGTACACCCTAATATAATACAATTTTATTTGTTAACTATATCTCAGTAAAGCTGGAAATGGTTGAAAGAAAGAAGTCAAATTTCATTTTTAAAATATTTGAAGTGGGGAAGTCAGGAAACCAGTGACCACAGAGGAAGTGAAATTAGGGGTACCTGAAGAATATTTTAGAGGAAGAGTCATAAAAATGGCTGGCAAGGCCAAATCCCTGAGTCAGCTACAGGGGAGGCCAAAGGGAAAGGGAAAATACTTTACATATTTGGAAGCTGAAAACATGAAGACAGGTCCATTGTCAATGGCAAAGTGTATTATTTTATCAGGAATGATAAAAATATAAAATTATTTCTCCCTCTTTGATATAAAGTATTGGTATACTAAAAACAATTTAGTACTAGCCTGCTCCCTTCTTCTTCATCCTGTGATTCCTTTCTTTTTCTATGCAAATGACTGTGATAAATGAGTCATCATATGAAAATGATTATTTTTTAATTAAGGAGGCTCCACTTTGACATGAAAGAGGGAGGCAGAGAATGATCTCATGGTGCCATCAGCCACAGAAGAGCATTGCTTTCTTTTAAACAGACCTCTAAAATCTAAAACACTATTGCTGAAAGTCCTCCATTGGAAACTGGGCCCTGGGAGAAGTAGGAAGAAGAAAGAGACAAGGAAAAGATATAGGTAGACAGAAAGAAAGGGAGAGAAGGGGAAGCAAACGGGGACAGATATCCTATTTTAGGAACATCTAACCATCTTTATATTTGAAAGGGAAAAGAGGGCTTGTTATTTCACCAAGAGTATGTAATGCTCATTGCTACAGGGAAAAGTGAACACTTACGATTTTTTTTAATATTTTGTAAAGTTTTCTTAAACAAATGGAAGACAAAACAAACCAAACACCATGAATTGATAACTTTATCTTGCTTTCCTCTTCTACAGCTGAAACAGAAATTCTGAATAAGACTACTTTTTCTTGAAGGTTTCTCAAAACCCTGCTTGATCTGAGCACCCAGACATTGCACTCATTATTTGGCATACCACATCGCAGCTGAGAGGCGCCTCCATGACCCCGAAGGTGCAGCTTAACAAGGCGCAGACAGTCCGCGCTGAGGCCTGGCTCAGGCTCTCCAGAGGCTGGAATTGCTGCTTCATCGTGTGGCTGTACAGCAGAATTTAAGACTGTGTACGCTGCTTATCCAACAATATTGAAAAGGGGTTTGGGATTCACTAAATGCAAAAGCATTCTGATTTTCTGAAATAAACAGAAACTATGTCTTTTTGTACATACTATCTACTCACTTCGTAATAATGAGATCTGAGCCAGTTCTCCGGCCCTAATTTTAACTTCCTTTGAGTGATTGCTAATTTTACACATGAGGAAATAATTACAACAGTATGGATTTTTTTTCCTGCTTCAAATTTTTACAGAAATGAAAACACAGGACCATATTGTTTTTATTTACTTATTTATGATACAATTTCATAAGAACTGAAACTCAGCAATGAAAGCTATATATATAAATCCTGGAGATAAGAAATACATATTTGAAGGGAGCTGTATTTGAAGAGGATGTTTAGAGGAATGGTAAAGAGTGGTGCTCTGATTTAAAGACTGGCAAGTATTTCTCTCTGCACTGTACATAACTCAAGTCTGCCCTTGGCTTTTGAAGAAAGAGATTAAAGAGTCTAGATATATTGGGTTTTCACTCAGGTTCAGATTCTTTCTGGCTTCTGACTTGTAGCTGCTTCATGCCAAACCGATAAAATATATGGATGCTGCGGGTATGTGCTACATGGTGAGATGAAGGGCCTGGTTCTGCTGCTCTTGGCAATAGCTGCCTGGATTCCCTTTATCTCTTTGTTAGAATTCATTTCCTGGATGCATTAATTTCAGCAAGGATATATAACAGCAAACACTTTCAAAAGCAAAAACTTAGTCCATATATACAGTCCCACTATTGGGAATAAAAATGGCAACCATTAAATAAATGTAAACTACTACTTATGGCAAACAGTGTGTAAAAACATTACATGGGTAATGTTATTCAATCCTCCGTGTTTCTGTGACATCATTATTGTTAGTCTCATTTTTAAGATAAGCAGCAGAGACTCAAGACATTACTTAACTTGCCTGTGTTTGAATAGGCACTAAGTGTAAAGATAAGATTGTAACCTAGATTGTTTAAATTCAGAGCACACTTTGCTGTACGTTCACAGGTAAAACAATGAGGAAATAGCTCAAAAAATATCTATACCCAGTTCTTGCAAACTCATGTCAGTGGCCCTGGCCCCTCTGCAATAAAGGTTCATGTTTATCTTAGCTTGGATCTCAGGACCTTTGATTCCACATTTAATTTATTATCCGCCTAACAGACATGGCTGCTGTTCTGTAGCATCTGTATATTTTAACATTGTGCAGATCAATCTAGGAATTGGTTGTGCTGGTGATTTAGTTATAGTAGAAAAGGAGTCGTATACCAGGTTTCAGAAAATTCAAACAAAGGCACTCCATGAGCTATTGTAGAACCCATCAATTGGTTTTCACAATGCAATACAAATTTTATTTTGTTTATTCCTCCCCTACTACACCTACACGGTCTGAGATGTCGCATGCAGTTCATTCCTATAAAATTAATTAGGAAAAGATTTAGAACTCAGAGAAGCTCCTTAAGTATGGACCTAAGACTACACTTACATTTTAAGTGAAGCATTTTTATGGTAATGAGCTAGGAGAGTAGGACATGGCAAAACAGGTTGAGGAAGTAAGCAGACCTATGGAGGACAAGATCCCAGGCGCATGCGCAGAACAGTTCCAAAGGCTCCACCACTGTATCTCAAAACCTGGGTGTAGAAATTGTGCAGGTTTCCTCCAGATCTGGACAGCGTGAAGGACAGGTGCCACAAAGAGCTTGCCTAGGTGGCTCTTCCTCAGGATCTCCCTATCTTTCTCCAGGGTGTTCCTTTATCTCACTTCTTCCTTTTACACAGCCCAAGTTTGCTCTGCAGAGCCATTTTCTTCCTCGTTTTTCACTTTTACTTCCTCCAATAAACTTTGCCACAGTTTTTATGTTTGTTTGTTTGTTTGTTTGTTTCTCATTTTGTTTGGTTCATTATTCCAGACAAGAAGAAAGGTTTAGTGATTGAGCGGCTTTTAGGAGTTGCCTGGTAACAGTAATATCGCACCATTCAGGGGTAGAAGAATCGGTTGTACTGGTAATTTAGGAAACCAGAACAAAAGCCTAGACTTTTCCACATCTCGAACATACTTCAATGTTTAATTGAAGGTAGAATACCAGTCTCTCATGGAAGATAAGGGGAGTGACTGGGCTTTCGGAGAGCAACGAAATGTGAACACACAAAATTCTCCAGTAAAACTTCTTGACATCATTATCAAAATACACAAGATCTCGGCTAAGCAAAAAAATTTTTTATACTTATGAATTCGGTAGAAGTGAAGTACAGTACTTTTCTCTTTTTTAATGAAGGTAAGTTAGCATTTAGTTAACTATCCTCCCCACTGCATTATCATCTCTCAAAGAGTAGGTTATATTTCACAAAATTTTACTCTGTGATATAGCAAGATCCTTCAGGAGTGACCTTTTTCTACACTTAACTAGAGATTTTAAACTCCCTGATTCCCTCAAGAAACACGAGGAAGCAATTCATGCAATTAAACTCTATTTTCTATATCCCAGTAACCTTCCAACCCTACAGGCAGAAAATCGCCTATAGTCACTTTGAAAAATAAAGGATGTGAGAATTTTTCCCCTAGGTAAATTTCTCTTTCTCTATCTTCATCTCCGCCCCCTGTCACTCCATTAAAGCTAGATTCTTCTTAAAGACAGTTTGACTTTCCCAATTAGGCCATTGATTTAAATTACTTCCCACTGAACCATAAAAAAGTTCCTTTTCCTTTTAAATGATTCTGATTTGTGAGAACACAGTGCCTTTTCAGAATCTCAGACTTACAAAAAGAACATCAAAATGTATAAACTAATATTATAACTATTATAAGTTATAGTATAGTGGCAAAAGTAGAAATCTCTAAGTTTATCCAAGATTTAATTGGGCTCTTTATGAACAAATCCATCATAAATTAACACATTTTACAAACATTTTTTTTGTTATTCTTTCTCATAATTGCTTTAAAACTTTGCTTTGAACAGTTTCCATTTAATCACCTAAAATATAAATTTTCCCTTTAAAAAGTTTAATGAAACTGGAAAATAATGTCACCTACTGTTATAAAAACAGAAATATCATTATCCATCTAATTTCAAGTCTCAGGCAAAATTTATAGATTTCATGTTTATATAGAGAATGTACTTAAAAACCTCTGATTAAAGCATTTAATCAATAACTTATATTATTTATTCCAGAGTTATCAATAATATCAATCAGTAATCTCAATTTTAATAGTATCTGACATGACTGTCTCAGTCATTCCAGGGAAAAATATATGGTGAATATAAAAATGGCCACTGAGTCAATCATTTAATGGGACATTATATTATTTGAGAATTTTCTATGCAGGGCCCTCTTGTAAAGGTCTCAAAAACCCACCATACACTGTCTCATTTTTCTGTAGTCACTCAAGATAAATTACCCATTCATAGGCATTGTACTAATAAATAAACAGGCTAAATGAGGTTACTTGTTAGCCAAAGAGCACATAAAACATAAGAAAACTAACTTCCAATCCCAGATTTTTTGCCTGCACTGAGTTATGTCCCATAAAAATTCATGGCATCAGATCTGAACATCTTATCAAACAAACTTTATTTCATTATGCCGCTAATTCCCCTGCTAACTGAGGAAACTGAAGGTATATAGTCCTCCAAGCTTAACAAGTACACAACTATAGACTTTTCTTCTGCAGAAAAAATTCTTAGATGTATTTTTATAAAATCAATCAGTAAGAAATCATTATTGAGCACAAATAACATGCTAGGAGCTATATGAGGAGCTGGAAAGACTGCAAAGTAAAGGTCACTAGTTTCATTAAAATTGCAATAATGTTTTTCCACAAGAACATAAATAGCTACCATTTGAGTTCTTTATAAATTAAACATTACCCACAACATTTTCTACATATTATCTCATTTAAAAATAACTTAATATTCCCAACTCCTTATAACATAACACTGAAATGATTAACTGGGAAAAAGTGGTACAGAATGTCTAAATGACATCTCATATCTTCCCTATATCTGGTGTCTGTGAATGTGTGTTAAGAACAAGATGGTTTAAGTAGGTGGTACATCATTACCTCTCTAGAACTTGGAAATGTCTACTTTGAGTAATTTTCTTTGTATTTTCAGTGAACTCACAGAATAAATGTATGTGCATATTTGATGGAAAAAGTAGAAAATCTAGGATGAACTTAAATAAGTTCAGAAATATATGTAACCACCACTAGAGATATATTATACATAATACCTAACTTTTCCTACAGTGTAACAACACTCCTCTCTACTGTCAAAAGTGTATTTTTTATTGTTCTATTGAAACATCTTAGAACAACATACTAACCATTTTTCTATGAGTATACAATTCAGTTATTCTTGTGTAGTTTTCTATTTCTGAATTGTTAATTAAATAAGAGCCCATGGGCTCTTAAACAATGATTTGTTTGGCATGTAGAATTGTTATCCTTTCTCATGACCCTGTGGAATTTTTTAGGAAGTTAGAATGAGATTTGGCTTCATAGCCTACATAATTGTGTTCATGTTCCACTTTTTTATTGCCACTTTTTTCAATTTCCAAAATCTATGTCCACTATTAAAAAATGAACCACATTTTAATTTGTTGCCCATGAAGAAAATTTCCTAGTTGAGAAATGTTATTAGTTATCAGATTTTAAAAGACAATTCTTATGACGGCCAAAAAAGACAGCAAAAACTGTAATAGAGTGACGGTACGAATAGTATAAATTGTATGAACACAACATACAAGCCTAACACATCAATGAAATTCCATGACTGCGCACAAGATATAATTAAACATATCACTGAGATAGGATAATTTGCAATTTAGAAAAGTCACAAAAAATTAAGTTTTCATTCTAATTAATCTCTCTTCATATATCATCTACTTAATATTTTACCAACAAAGTGCTTTTTGTGTATTTTAAGTTTGGCCATCAGGTCTATTGACCTCATGCAAAGCTGACATGGTAAAATACCAATGGCTGTATAAAATGTGTATTCTTTCTATATTTTCCAAGACAAATTTGGAATTTAAGGAAAAAGAACCTCATATGGTGACTGATACCACCATGCAAAGGAACTCATTTTCCAATAACTATTGCATTGCTTCCCTTTCTTTTATGCTTGTACCTATAATACTCACTTATGCCCACAGCTGTGATGAGCTTGACTGCAAGTTCAGGAATTTCACATGGCATAAAAAATGGCTCCAGCACATAACGTCCAAATGCCAGGGATATCACAGCAGTAGCTGCAGGGCTAAAAAAAAATAAAAGGAAAGGAAAGAAAGAAAGAGAAAACAAAGAGAAAAATTAAAGGGAAAATTTGTATTTTCACTAAAATTTTTCTATCATGAGGCATTACTGCTTAGCACATGAAATGTGTGCAATACTAAAGTCTATAATTTAAAACTTCCATATTTAATTAGGCTGCCATAGGTATTCCAAAGGAAATATTAGCTATAACATTGTTGGCTAGTTGTTAACTATCCTCGGAAGGAAGTCTGAGAACTACCAAGCTGACCCCGCTCTCTTAATATTCGGCTTTTTAATTCCTTAAATTTTGCACTTATTAAATGAGATCCTGACACCCCTAGGCCTTACCAGAAGGAGTCTTCTTTCCAGTATGTTAATAACCAAGCTCCAGCCACAGTACAAATTTGTTTATGGTACAGATCTAATGGAGTGTGCATGGTGAAGAGAAGGAACATGACACTTAGTCTAAAAAATTAGTAATACTAAGTGTTCCTTGCCAATACATGCTTGTTCTTCATTCCATAAAAATATTTAGATGCAAATATTTCATACAAGTAAGAAATGTTTAGGAAAATCAGTTCAGATGCACAGCAACACAGGTAATAAACTATTCTACTCTAATTCTTCAAATACTTCTAATAGAAAATTTAAACTCTCTTCATATATATATGCTTTCCATTCATAATAAAGTGCATAGAATTGTCTACTTTCTGATGCCTTGTTTTTCTTTCAGCTTTTCTTGCTTCTCATGATGACCTAGCCCTCATATCTGATCTCTAGATTACCTGAAACCCAACAACCATTATGTGTTTCCAACTTTGGCCTGGTGGTACCAGAGAGCACCTTTCATCTTTTCCTAGAGGCCTTTTTCTCTTTCTTCCAAATGAGATTATGTTGTCTGTGATCCATCATTGATAGAAATTTTTGATAGATAAATTAAAATCTAACCATGTCATTTACCATTTTCAAACTATGCTCTGGATATGTTAGTATCTCTCACTTTGCATTAAAAATTCCATCTGGTCTATGTGTTCAGCGGCTTGCTCCCACTAGAATAATCAGAATCCTGTGACTTCAACTCACTATTTTTAATTCTTTAGGTCTCAGTTCAATCCTCTTTGGTTCAGAAATACTTCTCCAACACTTTGACTGGGTCACATCTCCCAGAGCATTCTGTTACAGCGCCCTAGCTTTCCTTCTACACTGCTTAACACAGTTGCAAATTTACTCACTTAGGTGATTCCCTGATTGATAACTCTTTCTTCCAACTAGATATTGAATTCCATAAGCCCATCTTAATTATGATTTTATCACCAGCATTTAGTGTCTTCTAAGAAGTAGAAACTCAAAACATATTGAATATATTGTGAATTTAATGATTTAATGATCTCTGTTATGTACTATTGGAGTTTTCTATCCTTGAATGTGCTTTACAGATTATACCCAGCAACAGTGACTTAATCTGAAGGTATAATTTTAATGAAATATTAGGTATTATTGGTATAAGTAATAGAAGGGAAAGATTAAAATACTTATGTATCTTGTCTCTCTTCAAGTATCTGAAAGATTAACCCAGCAATATGAGTTCAGTTAAAAGCTTCTAGAATTGCTCTAAGGAGTTTTTCCTGTTAACACACACATCATAAAAAAGTTCCTTCAAAATTAAAGAAACAATGAGTTATCAACTCTTGGAGAGCAAGAATTGAGATTCATGCCAGTTTGGATCTCTTCACCTTGCTACTCACTATTTGATGGCAGTTTGTGGAATGAATAAATTAATAAATGAGCACCCTCTCTGTGCAATAGCAAATGGAATGGTTATGTTTATACTAATGCCAAGAATTAGTCAAGGTTAAAAATACATGAATGAAGACAGATGCAAGTTCAACTATACCCAACACCTCAGTTCAGCAGTCTGACAGACCAGCGCTTTAATTACTTAAATTAGTGCATTTATCTGAATGATGAATATGTCCCATTCATATTCAGTATAAAGTTTCTATCACTTATTAGAAAATAATTTATATCCAGAATGCATAAGGCACTAGTATAAAGGTTATAAGAAATGTAGGATCTGATCTTATGTCATTCAAATGCCTGCAGTTTGAACAGGAAAACAGAATACAGACACTTAGAATATGAAATAAAAATACAAGCTGTCAAGTTCAATGTCAAATGAGAAGTAGAGACTATATTTTACAGAAGAATTAAAGATTAAGGAAATGTCAAAAGGTAGAATAAACAAGTAATTAACTGAAAAAGATAAGATGTATATTGACCTTTGGAGCATATCTAAGATTCACATAATGAAAAAAGAACAAAAGATACCTCCCATGAAGGGAAAACTTATGAAAAAAATACTCCTTTGTCATTTTTTCATTATAATTAGTTCTAAGGAACTCAGAATTGTTTAAAATGAGCATAGAGTTAACAGTGAAACATATATTCTCAAGTGCTTTGTGGAAAAGAAACTCAACACTACAAAACCCATTAGTGTTAATGGATATTAATTTGCTCTGCATTTGCCACATTCTGTGAATGACAATAAACACTCACCCAAGTTCTCTGCTATGCATGTCTGATAAGTTCACAATTGGAGCAAGTTTCCCTAGTTATTTGTACTATATACTGGAACTAGAAAGTGCAAATCATGAATCAGGAAACTAGCCCTAAAGGACTACGCTATTCTTAAACTACTCATGTGACATCATAAATTCCTCACAAAATCGAAAGAAAATTGCTATTCAGAGTGACTTAGCACTATCCATTGCCAAGAAGATCAGGAAGGGGAACATTTTACAACAATAAAATCAAAAGATTTTCACAACTCTCTTTCCCTGACTGATTCAACATGAGGAAGTGAGTCATTTATGGTGTGTAAAGTTGATTTTTTTTTGATAGAGCAGACTTGATGACATACCAGGTTGTTAGACACAAACATGCCTTAGTCACGAAAATGGAGTAAAGTTAAGTGACTTAATGACATAATCTTCACTAAGAGAAAATTCTCATTGTTAGTGTGGTTACTTGTGTCTAGTTAGTCAACACATATAATTTATCAAGGTAATTTTCATGCTTCATATTCTAGAAAAGTTCAAAAAGAAATGTTTAATGTACATTAAATAAAATGAGTTATAAATTTAGGTAAGCATATTTCTTAGAAATACAAAAGAGAATAATTTAAGATTAAAGAAAAGCAGTACTCTAAAATGTTTGGCATTATTGGGGAACCACTGCCAATGATAAAAACTGCACTAAGAATTTTTATCTAGAAAAGCATTGTATCACAGATTTTACAAGAGAGTCGCTTGACATGCACATTTCTAATTAGCGAAAAATAATCAATTTCAAAAGAATAATGAAATTAAGTTTTCCACGTTCTTACCGTATTATAAGCAGTTCCACCCAGACTCGAACAAAGGCTAGTAATGGCCCAAAGACTTCTAGGATATATGTGTAATGACCACCAGATTTCTTTATGCTTGTTCCCAATTCAGCATAGGACAAGGCTCCTGTGAAATGGTTATGATAAAAAGATACACATTTAATGTACTATCAAGCAATTGTATTGCCTTGGCTCAATAATGTTTATGTTGCATGAAATGTAACAACTTTTTCTGGTCTGAATGGCAGCCTTATTTCAAAACAACCAACATCTACTGTTGAGACCCCCAAGATCCTTTCATGATTTCCTCACATCTGAATCCTAGTTAATCCTACTTGAACAATGTCATTTTATTTGAAATGTAAACACAAAATTCTGCTCTATTCAGTGTTTCAGAGTTTTGAGTTAGAAACCAGGAAGCAAAGAGAAAATACATGCCAGTAATATTGACCTGTTTTTGAAGAACACAAACTCATATCAAGACACATAATTATCCCACACTGAACTTACTGGGTTGAGTACTCTTAAAAAATATGTTTCTCCAACAATTCAAAGTAAGTTCAGAAATGTATGGACTATATGCCATGATAGACTTCATTTAATTTTTAGGATACTTTTCATCAACAAAATAAATTCTAATACATTATCATGTTTCTAAAAAGGGTACAATGGGTGTTCTGCTTTTTGAAAAGAGATGCTATAATGTATGGTAGGTAAGAAACTACATTTTTAACATGTAGCATTACACTTCACATGAAATTGGGTAAGCTATGTAACCTTCCAAAACCTATAAAATAAAAATTTTAATTTTTATCTCACAAAGGAGTTATGGATATGAGTGACAATCACTGCCAAAGCCAGTACTGGGCCTGAAACATAGCAAGCATCACATGAAATACAGCTATACTTATTAATCTGAGCAATTAGTAATCAAGAAAGTGAATGATAAACTGAAGATCATGTGAAAAGTTCTATACTGTTAAATGCTCAAATGTAACCCACAATTGCTTCTCAAGCTACTTAAGAGGCTGTGTATGGAAAGTTACTACTAGTCAGTAATATTTCATACAGAATTGTTCAACGTAAGTGTAATTTAGATACACAGGGAAATCTTAACAACACTTATCTGATTCCTGAGGTTAGTATTATATACGAGCTACCTAGATTTTTCATTTTAGAAAATTCAAAGGAAAAACACTCTAAAACCATACTATAGACTGGCCAAGCAAAAGAACCCAAACCCTCCAAAACAGGAATAAAAAGGTTTATACTGTTAAAATTCCTGCAGAGAAGTCTAAAGTAACTAGTGTGCAGATGAATATGTAGGGACCAGTGGTATACTTCTTCTATTTACAACTAATTATAATTAGGTGTAGTTTATCCTCTGTTGGGAAATGGTCTCCATGTTGGTAGGCTGTGCAGAAAACAATCCAATATAAAATGCTTTTGGAAGCAGTTTTAAATACCTCAGAATTTATTGTCAGCAATCAATAGCAAGCCTCAGTATGGTCTGCAGAAGCCTCAGGCTGGCTGCCCTAACTTTAAATTGAATTCTGGGCAATGAGATTTTCATTTAAGGGTCTCAAGCTCTATAACCATTTTACACAGATGAAAAAGTTCAAAACAGGATCTAAAACTCCATGTATTGACCCTGGCTTTTTAAAGAAGGTCATAAATCAAATATGCTCCTTCACTTACAGAGGCATTACATTTCAAAACGCCATCATAAATTGAAGCTATTGCTAGCCACTTACATATCTAAATTGCAGAATTTCATAATATAGCCTAGCCTACCTTAAACAAGCTAGAACACTTACATTTGCCTATGATTAGGCAAAATCATCTAATATTAAGTTTATTTCATAGTAAAGTATTGAATATTTTGTTATATATTGAATAAGCTATTATTATTATTATTATTATTACTATTACTATTCACCATTGTGAAGTAAAAAAATCTTAGGTCAAACCACTGCAAGTCGGAGACCATCTTGTATATAGATTCCTAACTCTTAGGCCCATAATTCCAGAGTTTTAACAAAGAAGAAGTTTATCTTCTTATAGTTTGTTCTTCTTTCTGTCAGGGTTAGGGTTAGGGTCAGGGTTTCGAAGATGCTCATCATTAGACTGCACGGTCAGGTACCTCTAACTGTTGCAACACAATTACAAACAATTGCACAAGCATAAGCTTGAAAATGTATGTGCATCATCTGTCTGGTTGTCTGGTAGTGGACTGCCATGCACACTTCATTACAAGCAGCTAAAAAACAAGTAAGGGAAAGCCTAATTTTTGAGCCTCAAAAATTTTATCACCATATGTAAGTTTATCCTGGAAGTCACAAATAGGATAAGATGTATTTTTCAGTTTTGCACCTTTGAAACTCATGCATGTGGGAAACATAAGTACATAGAGTATACCATGCAGTTAGCAATAATTCTAATCATATCTATGTAGGAAAGTTTGTACATATTTACTTAGTTTTTACACTTAAGGCAAAACTTAGACCATTTTAATGGGTTTTACAGTGACAGTGTAACTGCACTGACAGGAATTGAAGGACGTCTGCTGGGCATGGGTGTCCATTCTTGTAGCCCAGCATTTGAGAGGCCAGGCAGAGATTGCCATCAGTTTGTGGCCCTCTGAATGAGATAGCAAGACCCTGTCTCAAAAAAAAAAAAAAAAAAAAAAAAACAGAATTAAAGTACATCTTTAAAGCTCTTCTTGTACATTTAAGAAATGGTGTTTATGACCATGAATAGGCTTATTATCCAATACGTAAGTGTAACTCATTTAGATAAGAACAAAATGTTTGTTTAATCAAAGCCAATAAATGTAAATTAAGTTTTAAATGGCAAGAGCAAATTTAAAGAGAAGCTAAATTATCTTTAAGGTCCAGATGTATACTGTATAAAAGAGAGCACCTATCAGTTACTTTGAATGTCCTAAGCCTATGTCATTTTAATTTTAGAAACAATTTCAAAGCTTAGATGCTCAACATATCTTGTCTTCAGATGTATCTCTAGTTCTATATATATAGGTTGTATCATAAACTAAAATAATGTAGTTGTTAATTTAACTGATCATTAACTGATTATTTTATAAGCCAACACTTAAATCCTTTTTAAATCTTAAAGCTCAGTTTAAGTAACCAAAAGCCTAATAGTGGAATACATGAAAAATTGTCTTAATAGAATATAGATCATTTGCCTTTTAATCTAACTATAATTTTAACCAGGAGCATCTCTTAATAAGAAAACTTTATTGTTTTAGCTATAAAAATCTCAATCTTTTAATTATAACTAACTCAAGAAGTACATTATAATAATTTGTTTAGTAATTGTTGGGATGTGGTACTACAGGACTCTGGGAAACACTGAACAATGTACACACTCTAAAAGTAGAACTATAAACAAGTACATTCTACTAAAGTGTCACTCTAGTAACAAATGAGTGTCAAAAGATAAATTAGGTAAAAGTTTCTTTCTGTCATTTAATATTTTGATTAAAAGTTACTTGATAATAAAATGGACTAAAAAGTTATTTTATAATAAAATGGAGATTTAAATGCATTTCAGAGGTAATAGTAAAACCTACTGGATCTCATATAATGTCACCATGATTGTCATGCTACAATGATACGTTGCCCTTGACCTCAAATTTTCGCTGTAAAACTTTATAATTGTTTTGTCTTTGTTTTTATTTTGGTATCGGGGATTGAACTCACAACCTCACACCTGCCAGGCAGGCACTTGTGCCACTGAGCTAAACCCCCAGCTTTTATAATTGTTATCTGTTAACATTCTACAGGAATTTGACTTCTAAAATGACCATGACTGGTGAAAAAAATCACAGTTCTCTGGTCATAATTTATATTTCAAGGTTCTTTATATCCAGAGAAGATAGTTAAACCTATTACTGCAATACTTAGGTAACTAATTTCCTGGTGTTTAATAACTCAAGTTGGAAGACCAAAGCTTAAAAAAGGATGACTGGGCTAAGAGGATAACCAATGTTTTGGCCCAGGTTTACCAGAGTCAACAAGGACTGAGCATATAAGGGAAACTTTTCTACAAAATCCCACAGCTGGGCCAGAGATTTAGCTCAGCAGCATAAGCACCTGTCTGCCAAGCACAGGTTGTGAGTTCAATCCCCAGTACAAAAAAAAAAAAAAAAAAATCCCACAACTTCAGTGAGTCACCCAATCTCCTGGGCAGGAAGATTGTTGGATCTCTGAGAAAAATCAGTGTACATTCTCACTAAAGAGACAAATATCTCCTAGGCTTACACAGGAAGCCACATGGTCAAGCAAGACTGTGACCCATCCTAGAAAATGACAATGACAGAGGAGCTAAGGGGCTCTGTACATGGTTCCAAAAGTAACCTCTGAAGAGCCCTAACTGACCTTGATATGTACAACAAAAGATTAACTTTGATTAACCCAGGTCTCACTTTAACTTGGTCTTAAATACCCAACAGAAATGTATAACCAAAGATAAATAAAAATAATAGTGATGTAGGCTAGACATAGTAAAGGGGCTCAAATCCCTACACTGATCCCTGCTGACAGCCTCCGGCTACACCTATGGCTAACCACTATTACGGTTCAGTGAGACTAGAAAGCCACAGTAACTGTTATGGGAGCTGAAGAAGGGTCTTTGAATTCTTTAGCTAAAATTGCCCTTCCAAACAACTCTCCACCTTCTTACAAGTATAACTAGAGAGATCTGTGCAGCAATAAATAAAACTTGTCTTTAGAACAATAATTCACATCAGGAGACAAAAGATCTTAAAACAGTAGAATAATATCAGACATATAGATAACTTTCAAAACCAGGCAGGTCTAGGACCCTGCTCAGTCATTTAAAACCAGTGTCTAACCTCAGCTCCTTCCCCAGTTTGTCTGTTCATTGTGGTTTTTATGGTGGGGCCATGCATCCTTGATCTCTTAGTAAAATGTGTTTCTTCTTGCCTAGAGGCTATCAGACTCCAGCTGGGCACAGAGATGAAGCCAATGATGAATGTGGTGGACCCCTCTTCCTGGGGTCCAGTAGCTCAGTCCTCTAAGGAAAGCCCATCCTTGCTAAACCCCAACATGACTTCTTTCCCAGGCCTCTTAGATTTGCTCTCCGGAGAAAGTTCTTGACTGCCATCTCCCTCCATCAACTTCTTTCAGCGTGAAGCAGCTATATTCGGTCTTTGTTCTCTTTTATGGCGGCTAAGGATACTTCTTCAGAGAGATGAAATGTAGAAAAGAGTTTTATTTAGTTGGTTTATGAGTAAGCCAGCCAGCCAGTGGAAGGGCCTGAGACCAGCCAGACCTACTGATAAAAACCAAGAGAAGGCAGTGCACTGGGACTTTGAACAAAGAGTGAAATCCTCGGCAGCGTGCAATGCAGCCCCCTACCCACCAAAAGGAGGTGGAATCCCTCCCGACTCGGAGCCTGAAGCCAAGTGCAGCCTCTCCCCACTAAGATCCTGAATTCTGAGTAAATTATAATGTGAATTAACAAATTCCTTCTGAGATCCCAGTTTCCTACAAACCCTACATGTTGAAGAACTGAGTTAAAAAATCCCAGTTGGTCATTTTAAATCCACAGAGCCACCTGTGATAGGTGATCACTAAATCTTTAAGCAATTCCTGTACACAGTTTGCTTTACTTAATTCTCAATTGAAAGGCCACACAACTACCCAAATGGGACCCCCTCCTGGACCAGGAGCTATTCTACTTCTCTTTATTTCCAACAAAAACTCTAAGAAAAAAAGCTACTAGTAATTTAATTGAGAAATGGAATGCACATTAGTTGATAAGATGATTAATATATGAACGTATTCCCTTTAGCTAGTAATCAAAAAACATTAACTCCAGTGTAACTTAAGTGACACTCCTCTTAGCTCTTTTCTTCTTTTTTTAAGCTTCCACATAAGGTAATATACTGATCCATAAGTATACACATCACTTTAGTTCAGTACTCAGGGTATTTTATTACATCTAAAATAATGTGTACAATTTATCTTATTACATCTTTAATTGTGTGCAAAAATTGAATCACATAGTAAGAGCTACATCAACATAAGTATGCAAAGTCCAAGAAACTCACTGTAGTCTTACTGGTTACATATGTTTTCTTTATATACCAAGTGCTATAGGAAGATTAAAGGCTGAGGGTACACAATGTCACTGAAGAAGAGCAACAGTTACATTTCTCTTCGTCAAAAAGCCAGACGCATTTTGATATTAGTAGTGCCAGAGGGTTCTATCAGAGTTTTCCATAATGGTATTATTCTAAAGTATTCTCCAGGGACAGAGCAGCACTGGAAGAACAATGACACACCAGTGTTACTAAACATCTTATGAAGTACAAACTATTTACATAAATAATAACACAAACTCCTCCTGCCTCAGCCTCCTAAGTGCTAGGTTTATAGGCATGTGCCAACACACTTGGCTACAAACTCTTTTTAAAAAACCTAAAAATAAGGGGCTGGGTATTGAATTCAGCAGCATAAGCACCTCCTTGGCAAGTGTAAAGTCATGAGTTCAATCCCCAGTACAAAAAAAAAAATAATAATAATTCCTCTATGGATCTTTCTCTACTGAAATTCGATTTTAACAAGTTTTATTTAAAACACTTTCTTCCAAGAAAGAAAGAAAGAAAGAAAGAAAGAAAGAAAGAAAGAAAGAAATTTAAGTTCTGTAGAGGTTTCCCCAACCAGTGAGTTAAAACATGGTGACATCTGAACAGGAAGAATGAATGGATTGGGGCTACAGGGCTAACAGTAAGTGCTGTACTTGGTTGTAGAGTTAGGACAACGTGTTAGAAACTTCAAAGGTAGTATCTCTTGGAATCAAAGCACACTGTGTTCCAGAGAAGAATAAAACTATCTTAGACATTTACTCCATAGCATAAATCAAATTTGAAAAAAAATTTTGGACAATTCACTATTTTGTGTCACCTTTAGAATTAACTCAGGTAGCTTTCTAGGAATTTACCCACCTGATGAGAGGGCATTTATTTACTTTTCACTACTAATTCTCGAATCAATAGAAGAGATGCACATTTTGAAGAAAACATAGTGATCATACTTCTTCTACCAATTCTTTCCCGATTCACTCGGTGAACAGTTGGACAAGTTATGTTTCCCTGGAGACCAAGTGAAATAGAGATGAAGAAACCAGATCTGGGCTAGTATTTTAAAAACTAACACCCAACTGCAGCTTTAAAACACGTGTTGCAAAAGTTTATAGGTCTCAAGAAAAAAATGCAAACAAAAGCTTGATATATGCTTGGGCCACTGCAATAGTCCCACTTATATTAAAGATGAAGTTATCTCGTTGGTATGTCCCTCCACGGAGAGGGCTTTTAAAAGACTGTTAGGAACTGACAAGCTTAAGAAATTACAAAAGAGAAGGCTGCCACCGTTTGTCTTGCAAATGAAAAGTCAGAGAAACTTCTGCTGAGTTCTCAGCTCTGCACCTAAATAGGCCACACCAGTTTCACTTCACAGGTGTGTCACTCAGCGCGCCAGCTTCCAGAATGCCCCAAACACCGGTAACCAAACACCACCGCCCAGGGGAGAAGGTTTAGCGTACATTTTCTCAGTCATCAAAGTTAGCCTTTGCTGTTATCACCACAGGGAAAAGTGCGGCAGAGTCTGCGTTAGTGAGGAAAAGAGAGCAGAGCCCGCGGGAAGCAATCGCAGGGAATGCAGGCGGGTGCCAACAGTACGCACTGCGTTCCCGGAGTTCGCATACCTCCACAAAACTTTCCTGTCATCTCTTGCCATTCATTCACTTCTCAAAAATTTACCCTTTGCTCTCCCAGAAAGCAAACTTCCCAGCCCCACATGGAGCCCCACGCGCAAGCCCTGAGAAGAGCTGCACTCACCGAACAGTGACAGGATCCCACAGGCGGTCCAGACGGTGAGGGACATGCCCACGCTGCCGGTGTTCTGCAGCACGCCCTTCGGGGAGATGAAGATCCCTGCTCCAATGATGGTGCCAATGATGATGGAGATGCCCCTCAGCAGAGTGATTTTCTTCTTCAGCACCACTCTCTCCTGCCCCGCCTTCGCCGGGGGCTCCTTGCCACCCCTGGCAGGCAGCCTTCCGTGGACATTTCCCTGCAGGTAACCTCCCTTGGAGATGGTGGCCACGACGGGCTTTCTGACCATGGTTCTGACACACGGGGGGAAAAACAAAACAGCAAAGCAAAGGAAAAAAAAAAAAAACCAACAACAAAACTTGCAACTTGAGTGTTTCTTTGGTGTGACTGATGGTCTCTTCCTCTTTGCGTTCAGTGCCTCTCAGCGCTACTGTGTTCACAGGTAAAGACTCAAAGGTGTGTTTTAGCCTCCACAGCTCTCTAATTACGCCTCAGAAACACCTGTGCATGCTTGGTCCGGTCCCGGCCCCGTGGCTGCGGCAGCCGCTGCTGCCCTATCATCACAAACCAGCTCAGCTTCCTCATGGGCTTGTATTTAACCTCCTGCCTGTCACACCAACTTACTCCAGCTCTATGATGATGCAAATTCTCCAGGTTTGCATCAGCCACATGAGAGGGCTCCAGCATTACTCAGCTTTTTTTTTTTCTTTTCTTTTTTTTTTTTTTTTAACAGTAGCAGCATGTTGCACAACTGACCTCAGCTTTTCTGAGAACAAAGCAGCACACACTTAAAAAGGATCTTAACCAATCCAGAAGAGGGAAACTCACAACAGACTTCCTAGAGATTTAAAGCAAACTCCCAGCGAGGGTCAAAAGCTCCTCAACTGCAAAGAAAATCAAAAGTGAAACAGGAAATGATCACTTCATTTTAAGGAGTTACTTTTTGCTTTAACTCACGCATAAGAATGTTTTATGCACAACTGTTTTGACAAGAGAAAGCAACTCAAAGCTGCGGTGTTTATAACAACAAAATTTACATTTCCTAGTTTGTATCAGACTTAATTTTATGTTTTTTGTTTGAGTTTCCTAGCAACACAGTCAAAGCTAACATTTATAAAGCCAGAAAGATTTTACACTCCAAGGCTGATGCTGCTACACAAGTAGTAACTAAGTCTTATTAAACTCCAAATGATAAAATTATTTCTTATGACCCACAGCCGTCTGATACTTAAAATCAACTAAATGTGACAAATTTAAAAGTCATGATGACTCAAGAAAATAGTCATTTTCTGATTTTCATCTGCATACGATGGTTTCTGAATGAAGCAGAAGACACATATTCCTCATCTGCATGTTCTGCCACACACCACCAAAAATTCTAATTTCAAAATGAAGAATAATTATAATTACATGCGAACATATTTGGTCCAAAGCTTAAAAAGGAATACACTGAAAAGTAGTTGTAGAAGGTAATATTATGCATCTTTTTCTTTCTGGATTCATGAGCTATTGTTATGATTATAAATCTGCCATGCACTAAAATCAATGGTACTAAGTTACAGTTGAATAGGATCAAGAAGTTCTAAAGTGTTATTGCACAACAGAGTAATTACAAATAACAATGTATTATATACTTCGAAAAGCTGAAAGAAAGGGCTTTGGAATTTGTCACTAAGAGGAAATGTTGTTAAGTGTTTGAGAAGGTAAGACATGTGTAACCTGATTTAAACATTATTTACTATTGCACTGAAAGCGCCCATGTACTGAGATATCACATAGCCCCCATTAATATGTACAATTTTATATTGCTATGTATCGATTAAAAACAAACTTGTAAAAAGATTATAAAAAATAAAAATAAAAAGTGACCAAAATATAAGCTAAAATTAAACTATTTATGTTGCAATAACTAAAAGGGCAAAACACTTTTAAACTTCTTTTTTCCCCAAAGTATCTAAAAATCAAATGCTAAAAAAAAAGGAAATCTTAGTATCACTTTTGGTTTGTTTGTCTATGGTTTTGAATTTAATGAGGCCAGTTGGCTGTTCTCGTGACCCGGAAGCTCCATTTATACACATCATTAAATATGCTTCTGTACTTCTGAACAAAAACAACAAAAACCTGTGTGAGAGGAAGGCCAGGGCAGGAGTGGGAATGGACAAAGGAGATGTCCGGTTGACTGAAGAGAGAGCGAGCCATTAGAAAAGTATCATGGAAAATGTCAGTTTTCCATTAGGTTGGCATCTCAGGAAATTACAGCACATCAGTGTTTAACCATCCAAATACCCAAAGCTATGTAATTTTCTTTTCACCTTACCTACCTAAATTCTACGTAATCTGTTTTGAATTTACCAAGTTGAAGCACTTATAAAACAAAACTTAATAATTTTCTCTGGAGTTACAGCTTTCAAAAAAATGAAAATGAGAAGTTTTCCTCAATTCTTTGGAATTTCTAAAAACATAACAGAAGCAGAATAAAGACTGTCCTCCTGCTCCCTACACACCCTGCCACTCACACAATTCTCCTGATTAATGACCAGGCAAGGGAGAGGAAAGGTTTTTGTTTCCCCAAAAGGGTAATGTATTGGCTCTGAAGAAAATGAGTTAAAAGTAGACTCCCTACATTTCCCAGCAAGCAGCTTTCTGTCTCTTTCTACAGAGTGCCATACTTCTATTTTAAATTTTATTATAAATGACTTAGACTAATAAGTTGAGAATAAGACCCCATTCAGACTTGAAGCCAGCTAAATTCTAGAGAAGGAAAAATGTTCTTTCAACATTAACTAACATTCTCTTCCTTTGCGGTATTTACAAAAATATTTGGGAAGAAAAAATTTCACATTAGACTAATGATCAAAAAGATTATAATGTAAGGGTCATGCTCAAAAGGTCTTCGAACCTGCACAACTAATAAGACACTAATCTATCTCTTCTTCAATCACATAGAAATTTGCAAAAAATGCAGGCTACAACAAAAACATTGGGTTACCTTTCATGTTAACACTCACAACCACCAGTCTTAAACTTATAAACTAAATAGTTGGATAGTCTTCAAATATGTGTGTCATACAAATAAATTCAAAACAAGTGAATTTATATTTCTCCTGCTTTTGGACTTATTGTAAATATTTCAGTCAAATTAAAGAGATTGTTCCTCAGTATTTATTGAGGGCTTACTATACACAAGGAATAGTTCCAGTGTCCCCAAAACATCTCAAGGATGAAATAGACAGAATATGTTATGGTGCTCATCATTTGGTAGAAATGATTTCCATCATACAATTATCAATATAAGCATATAATCCAAGCCTTGCAAAAAAAAATCTCTCTGGCTGCACTCCTATCAGAATGCAATACAACCTGAGATATTTCTAACTGAGATTAGAATTACTGTTTCTCATCTGCTGGAAGTTGTAAAGTCGTGATCACAGGGAAAAGGGATATTTATAGTGTCTTAGTGATTAATGCCTATTTTAGTTCCTAGGAGATCCACAGTGGCAACAGATCCTGAAAATCTAGTTCTATAAATTCTAGTTTCCTTGCTGGATGAGATGCCTCGTAGCACATCCAAGCCCCAACTTGGCATGGATGATACAGCTGGACATCAACAGCGCATCATTCAAACTTTTAGAACCAGGTTGCTCCACATGCGTCCCAGTCACCACATGTGGTACTAACATTGGAAATGGAATGAGCTTGAGACTCTATGAAATAGCTTCTCTAACAATGGGCCTATTATTGTTTTCACGAAAATTTGTTAGATCTTATCAATAAAAGATGAGACCTACTTTTGATTCATTTTGAGTCAAAGGTATTCTTGATATCCTCTTCCTTGAGAATGTATTGCAAAGAATGACAATAAAAGGGAAAACTGCCCAATTCATTTTTATGAACCTAATGCAGAAACTGACAAATGTTTTAGGCTTTCCAGCTATATTTGCTAATTCACTAGTATCTTGACTACAATTGTAATGAAGCAATACAAAACCGTTGAAATGATTTATGCAGATGATTTCTGTAAATAAAGTTTATTATAACACAGCCATGTCCACTTATTTGTTTACTGTGTAGGCTGATTTCACATTACAATAGTATTCAGTAGATAGAAGAGAGACCAAATGGCCCACAAGGTGGAAAATAATTACTAGGTGGCTTTTCACATAAAAAGTTTCCTGATTCAAGCTGGAGAGAATATGTAGGAACTGGTAACACATTTCCACTTTTGTTTTCTCTCTTAGTAACATTCTCCTTATGTGTGCAATTGTTTGTTATTCCTGCAAGACAAGGATGAGTCAGCCTTTGGACATTTGAAATCATTATTCTTCATATCCCCTCTGCTTGAAATTGTATTTCCTTAAGAGACACATGCTTTAGTCTTTCCCCTCTTATACTATCACACTAATAATTATATTAAAGAGTCAGTAGCGGTTAATTTTCTTTTCCTTCATTCAACAGCATCTGTTCATTTTCTTTGCTGCCTGATCTGGGATTACATTTTTATTTCTGCATCTTGAAATGCCTAACCCATTGTCTATAACAGAGTAGTGAGTGTTGAATATTTTTATAATCATTAACTCCCTATTGGGAGTTATTGATTTGTCAATATTATTATATTGACAAAACTATGATATAAATTTAATGGGGAAGTGAGAAGAGTAAATCAGAGGCAAGAAGAAGGGCACAAACTCATCATCTTTCACAGCAGAAAGTTGACAACACAAAACTACAACTATTAGTAATAGAAACAACACTTAGAGATCTGGAGGCAAAGAGCAGGATAAAATCAGGTTAGTAAGGAAAAATGTTGACTCTGGGAAAAACAAAAAAAGGTTCTTGGCAATCAGAGGAGGATATTAAAAAAGAAAGACATTAGCTCATCGAAGAAATATGGTCTTACTCTTTGATAATAGTGAAACTAACTGAAATTAATGTAACTATATCCAAAATTTAGACAGCACAGCATAAAAATAAAAAGTGATCAAAATAATATTTTCAAGTGCTTGGTTTTGGGACAATGGAGTCAGGCTAAGTAAAAGTAGGGAAAGGTGAAAGTAGTACACTCTATAGCATGAGGGTGAATCACCACGCCAGATAGAACACAGTGGCTAAAACTCGGCGTGGACACCCTTGTATCACCCAGGCCTTAGGCTGACTTCCAGCCAATGCATCTACGAGTTCACATAAGAAGTCCGTGCGGGTTTCCATGTGTCCTGGAATTTTGTAATTAACACTCACACCAACTTTTGCCAACTTTGTCAAGCCCTAATCACCTGTCTCATTAGAACCTTTTATTTAGGAATAAGAGAATATAGACAATAGACAATAACCCACTTAGATTAGGCAAAGCTATTAATTTATGTCAACAATTGAATGACTATCAAGAAAAAGAAAGGAAAGAAGAAAAAACAAAGAATATATTTTGAAAAATTGTAAAAAATTTTTTAAAATTAAACTATAATGAAAGTATTTATAAGTTGTTCTGTTTTGTTTTTGGACCAGGGATCAAACTCATGACCTAATGCTTGCCAGGCAGGCGTTATACCACTGAGCTATATCCCTGGCCCCTATGATTTTTACATCAATTGAAAATTTTTCAGTGCATTGAATATAAGTATATATAAAATAGAAATAGGCCATATCTAATAGCTCACACTGACCATATCTAATAGATCACACAGTAATATAAAATAGAAATAGGCCATATCTAATAGATCACTCTGACTTTACAAATAAGAGAAATTAGCAAAATCTAGAATATATGTGCAAATATATTAGGAAAGCAAATAATTCAAGAAATAAAAGATTAACTCAGATTAATGACAAAAATATTAAAATGACCTTATTAGAAATATAATATTTTATTGGCATTTTTCAATAATGAGCATTGATTGCAAGACCAATACTGCTGTGAAAATCAAATGGAGTTCAACTTCCCTACAGCATAGAGAAAGAATCAAGTGTAATCAAGGACAGCCTGGCTGTATCTTTCAACACATCTGGTGGTTCAAGTTCACCAGGTAGATTGCAACAGATGAAAAAGATGCACAAAGTCCAATGGGTTTCTGTTAGCATGACATTCTCTTCCCATAAATCACATAACACAAATAATGCTGAAGCAATTTGCATGCAAACTCATCTGAGTATATCCCACTTGGACTTCTTATGAGTCAGCATTATCTCATGCATCTCAAGAGTATGCAATCTGCAGTTTGTTGAAAATTGTACTATGCTACACATACACATGGACAAAGTTTCACATCTATCCACTTCAGCCTCCCCAGGTGAACATACCTCATCCGAGACAGAACTGGGAGAAAAAACCACATTCTTCTCAGTCATCTTTACTTCTCATTCATCTGAGTACATCTTTACTGAAGTATTTTGAGACATATGTCTCAAAATACTTCAGTTCTCCAATCAAAAAACAATATAAAAACTAGAAATAAAAACATTAAAATCCCCACCAAAACTCATTGGTCAAAAAAAAAAATGGTAAAAATCTTTAAATCCTTAAAACATAATAGCAATATTGTATCTAAATTTACACATCGTAGTTTGGACAATATGGAGAAGAATTTATAGCTCCAAATGTAAACATTAGAATAACTAAATAGTAAATGTGCAATGTATAAAAATTAGAAACAAGTAACAAACCCAAATAATGTTAAAAAGGAGATAAATAAGACAGTGAAATAGAAATGTAGACAAACTAAGAAAGTTCAATTCTTGTTTTGCAAAGCATAACAAAATGAATGTAGACATTGGGTAACAGAGACATGATATTGTGACTAATAAAGGAGGCATAATATTAATGATATAATGAAGTTTAAAAAATGAAAAGTGAATATTGTCAATATTTTTTTCAAATCAGATTAAAATCCTAGATGAAATGACAAATGGACACACTGTTGAAAGTTAACTAACCAAACTGAGTTGAGATGACAAAACACCAGGATGATATATATCTATTAAAGAAACTGAAAAATTGTTAAAATCTAAACAAAAAATAAATACAGGATTTGAATGCTTTTATTGGTAAGTTTTACAAAAATTTTCAAAGATCAGCATTGTGGAAATTTACATATCCTAAATCTACCAATTTGACTTATAGCAGTTTGATTAAGAGAAATCCTTATTCTTGCACTGAATTAAGGATTGTGTTGACAAGAATGATCAAAAAGCAAAAAACTACTAACTATTTACTAAAACTGCTTTCAGCTAGAGACTGTTGTGTGTGCTCTAGAGGGTAAGCTTGAAGTCAATCTGATTGACTTGGGAGTCACTTAGGCCATGGGTGGGTGCACACTTCTAGGTGTGTCCGGATGAGGCATAGAAGTGTGACATGGGGAATAACCTGAACCCTGGCCCCTCCTTCTAGGTGCTGATCTCCTATTCTGCTTCCTTGCCACAAACTAAGCAGCTTTCCCGTGTCTTTCTGCTACAATGCTCTTGCCTGGGAGTCAGCTGACTATGGACCCATAAGCCAAACAGACCATTTCCTTCTGCAAACTGTGGGTATTCAGTAATTTGCTTCACCTGGAAAACTCACAAATACGACTGTGTTTTATTCACATAACAGAGTGCTAAAAGGAAGACACTACACCTGCATGAAAGAGCAAGGTGAAGCTTAACATAATGTTAAATAGAATAAAACCCTAAAAGGCAAGGAAATGATAAACACTTTAAAAGTCCAGGTGATGGGACGCAAAGGGAGAGGATTTGAGTGTTCCTGAGTACCCATGTCATTATTTACAAACAAACAACTAAAATAAATCCACAGCTATACATGGACTAATTATGATGTGATGTCATGAATCTAACAATATAAACAATGTTAATGCTTTGTACCAGAGGTCTTAAAGGAAATAAAAAGCAATTTCATCTGCTGATTTCATAGTAGCAAAACTCAACCAGCTATTCTACGAGTTAAAGTTTTACCTCTCAAACTGACAAATATTTAAAATGGATAATATCCATATGTTTGTAATGCTATAGAGAAAAAGAAATCTAAATATTGACCCATGAATGTAAATTTGAACAAAGACTTTAGGGAGTAATGTGGAAATATCTAGAAAAACTAAAACTGCACTTTCACTATGAGTTAAGAATCTCTCCAGACAGCTTCCGTAAAGAAATTCCCATCCAGGTGCTCAGGAGATAAACACAACAATTCTGCATTATAGTAATATTTTTTTCTAACTGTAAAAATATAGAAACATCATAGGGGAATAGATAAACTGGCTTATTACTTCCGGTAAAGTACATAAACTACATTTGCATGAATTAGCATCTCAAAAACATTGGGTTAAATGAAAGCAGCAAGTTGGAGGATGCACACAGCATGATACCATTTATGCAAAGTTTAAAAGTGCACAGTCTTCTGTATTGTTTATGAATCCTTTTGTATGTAATAAAGGAAGAAAAGTACCCATGGAATTTACCAACTCTTGAATCCTCGTTGCCTTTGAGCAATCAAGAGAGCAAAGGGTTACAGAAATGAAGTTTCTGTTCTATATATAGTTTTAATTCTTTGAAACAAAAACAGGAGCTGGATGTAGTGGCACACATTTATAATCCTAGCACTCAGGAGGTTGAGGCAGGAGGATCTTCGTAAATTTGAGGTCAACCTGAGCTACATAGTGAGTTCAAGGCTAGCCTGGATTACATAGAGAAATTTTGCCTCAAAAACAACAACAACAAAAAAAGATGCAATAAAAATAAGATATGAGCTCAAGAAAATGTGTCAAAATGATACCCGTTAAAACCAGATTCGCGTTATCAAAAGAGTATAGGCCTTGATTTCAATCATAATAGCATACTGTGTTGTGCTACTTTCTAACTTTTTTCCTAAGGGAAATGGAATAACAATCAATGAAATGGACTTGACTTGAGTTATATAATAAACAAGTCTGACAGCTCCAACTTTATGATAGCCCTACGGAACACCTCCCCTTCCAGTAAGGATTGGCAGTGCACACGAGCAGGAAATTATTGGAATCTGGGGAATTGTTACATCTGTCCAGTCTTGCCTGTAATTATTTCACTCAAGTAGGCCTAAATTCTGAGGTGAAAAACAAAAATGATTTTGAGAAAAGCACTTAGTCTCCTGGTATTCAAAAGTTTTTATCACTGGGAAACACAAGAAAGTACACTTTGGGGACACAGTTAATAGCAATATAAAAATTTCAAGGTCATATTAAACAACTCAAATGGCTCACAAATGAGCAATTTCCAAACACCTTGATACATATGGTGCTTAAAATCTTATATTTTTGTATTATGATTTTTAAGAGGTATGCAAACACTACAGAAAATATATAGAAGAAATGTAAGAAGAATTATAAGTGTAACTGTAAGTGTAGGTCATTTGCACATCTGAAACACCATAATTATTATGGTATTTTCATTTCAAATATTCATGTTATTAAAAGATTGTGGGCCTTGATTTCAACCATAATACTGAGTCATGATGATATAGTGACAAACAAGTCTGAACTTGGATTTGTACTACTTGTTTTTTTGAAAAGCAGGAAGTCTTACAATCTTTGAAAAGGACACTCCCTTCATTAATACTGACTGTATGTGTACAATATGACTAATGCCAACATTCTCTGGAATAATTTGTTAGGAGCCCTGTACTTAATACTTTGTTCAAGTAAAGTGCTTATTAAGAGAATTTACTGGAAGAAAAAATGAAATGCTGCAGAAAGGAGGAGGGATAGGGAATTTTTGTCTCTAATATACACAAGCTCATACATTTTATCTGTTAAACAAGACAAATAATAAACTCTTAGTTTAAACCTAGCTAAATCCATTCACTTGTTATACAAAAATCATAACATGAAATTTAAGACCAGAATTCACTAAAACATCTACTAAAATGACAATCTCACTATGGCAAGTATCTCAAAGAAGAATAAATAAGTTCTAAAGTCCAAAAACATGAAAGTATTTCCTATAATTGACTTATTTAGTATTGGCTTATGTTAATAAATATTTGAAATAGTTTAACTAAGCAAATTCTTCTTTCAGTTCAATATACTTCCTTCTTTCCATGTCCCTGCGTATTACACCCAGGTTCTTCCCACTGAGCTATCTCCCAAGTCTATTTCTTTATTTTTATCTTTATTTTCATTTCAAGAACAGAGTCTTAGAACAAGAGTCAAGAACAGAGTCTTAGAACAGAGTCAAGAACAGAGTCTTGCCAAATTACTACATTGCCCAAGCTGGACTCTAACTTGCAGTCCTCCTACCTCAGCCTTTCAGAATGCTGGGATCTCAGGTGAGCACCACCATGGCCAATTTAAAAATCCTTTGAATGGTGCATAGAGTCCCTTTCTTTCTCCATCCTCAGACTAGCAGTTCTTTTTCCTTTTTATTACCCAGATGACAATTTGTTGTGGATGGAGCGTTCACTTCGAAAACGGTGGGTAAATTTGAAGACTGCTTCTGTCTATCTTCTTCTTATGCATTTGGGAAGGTATTTCTTCCTTCAGCAAACACTTAATGACTACTCACCAGGAACCAGGCATCACGTAAGGTAGCAATATACAATGGTTCATAACAATAAGGAGTACTAGTTATGGCCTGGCATTGTATAAGAGCCCTATGGTCTCTGCCTTTGTGAAGTGTACAGCTAATAATTTGATTACAGTTGTATCATATTGTAAGAAGAAAACCTACAGAAATCTAAATAGCTGAGCTATAGCCTGAAAGGCAGGGTTTGAATTCCTAAAAACATACAAGAATAGGGCCAATTCCAACCAATCCCTCTTCTTTATCTTCCCCAGATTGCCAGGTACTGCATTTCTCTAAAAATTCAGTACCTTGTTTAGCCTTTTCTCTTTTTCCTTTTTCCCCCATGTTCTTGCCACTAAGGAACCCACACTTGGCTTCCATAAAAATTCCATCCCGGTGAACATGGAAACCTCCACGCGAGTGCACAGTGTAGATCGAACCGAAGAGAAGGCAGCACTGCTGAGTAGACACTGCCTGTTCCCAAAATCCTCACACTTCCCTCCTGCCCCAATCTGCGGTCTCATTGCTAGGAGGAAAATGCAGGAGGTAAGTAAAGATGGAGGGGATGAAAGAAAGGGAAACGAAGGGAAAGAAAAAAAGAGCAGAAGGACAGGAAGAAGAACGGCACCAGCAGAAGGCTCATGGGCTCCATGGAGGAAAACGCTGATGTCATCTTTTCTTCTCCTCATTTTTCCTCTTCCTCCCTCTCTTTCACCCCTGCTTGTTTCTTTCTCACCTCTCTTGCGTCTCAATGTATATAAAAGCAGAATTCACAGCTGATATCATGGGATATCCACAGAGCTGCCTCCTAAATGTATTTTACATTAGAATGCATATGTTGTCCCTGGGTGTCATTCTAAGCACTGAGGTCATTTTAACTAAATCTGAATAATCACATTTGTCATATAAGTTAAAAATTTAGAGAAAGGAGAGAGCAGTACCTGCATTTCTGCATACCTCCCTGCACTTTTACTGAACTGTGTATCATTACCTTTCTTCTGTTAATTGCTCATACTTTGATTTTCCTTACCCCGGACATGAAATGGGACACAGAATTCAACCTTTTCATACTGGCTCAAAGAGCAACCACTCTGAGTCATCTATTCACATGTGTCTGAGAGATAACGTGTTGGAGAGAGAGCATCAATAAATCAGAACAACACAGAAACAAATTAAAATTGAAAATTAGATACAGCTGTTGTTTTAATCCATGCTATGTAACCAGGATAGGTAACTTATGAAGTTAAGAGATGTATTTGGCTCATGACTCTGATGACTAGAGGGTCCAACCAACACTGCAGCCAAGACCTGGAGAGGCCCAGGGCTGCATGCTAAGAGGGCAGAGCAGCAGAGAGACAACGGCTATGTGTGGGAGGGCCATGTGTGCAAGCAAGGAAGCAAGAGAGTGGAAAAGGTGAGGCTCATTCACAAACCTGCTGTCTGGGAGCGAAGAGGCTCCTGCAAGGTCAGCATTGATCTGCTCCAAAGGTGGCGCCTCTTTGACCTAATCATCTCCGCTAGGCCTCCCTCAAAGCTTCCACAGTATCAACACTGCCTCTCTGGGGGCCAAGCTCCTAGCACTGACCTTCTGGGGGACACTCCAGATATATCCAGCCATAAGCACTCATTTTTAAAGCCTCTCATCCTTTTTAATGCTGGACACATTTCCCCACCACTCTCCTTCCAAAGAGTACCAACCACTGCCTAAGTTTAGGTCCATCTTCTTTCAGTTGCTGTCATCTTCTCTCTCCTGCTCAGACATCCCAGAGAAACTCAGAATCTTATTTACCATTTAAAGCAGTTTGTTTGCCTTTGCCCAGACCCTTTCTATACTAAGAGCCATCTTTCCAGGAACCAAATGGTCCTCCATGGTATTTGCCTCAAGAAACACATTTGTTTTACCTCAGAGGAATTCTTCCCCAGTTCTCAGAGTCATAGTTCTTTTTTCTTTTTTATTACAGTTTTGAAAGCATAATTGTAAAATAAAGCCAAAGCAAGCAGAATAAAATCTATAAGGAATAATATTGAAAGGAAAAATACACTGTAATAAATTGTTTAAAACTCCTGACTAATGCTTTACAATAATAGTGCTTTATTGAAGCTATTATAGTCAAATTCTCTCAAAAATATAGCTTGTATCAGTGTGTGTGTGTGTGTGTGTGTGTGTGTGTATTCATCAGTTTCTAAAATAGTAATGAAAAAACTCTTAAGGCCTACGATCCCAGTACCTTGGACAACTGAGGCAGGAATCTCTCTACTTGAGACTAACCCAGGGGATTTAGTGATTTGGTGAGATTCTCAAAATTAAAAAAAAAATAGATTCTTAAAATTTTTAAACTCGTATAAAGGTCTACAGTAACTCCAGTAACACATACACACACAGTCACGTTCCTGATTGCTGAAACATAACAATCAACACCGACAACTTAAAAGACAGATTTCTTTGGGCTCACAGAGTGTAGAGTCTCGGTTCATAGTTGGCTAGCTCCGAGGCAGAATAGCATAGAGAAAGGGTCTGGCAGAAGAAAGCTGCTCGTGTATCACGGTGTTATCTGCTTTTAAAAGTGGTTCACCTACTAAACTTTACTGAGTACTGGGTTGCTTGCCTTTCCCTCTGACGACTCCAGGTTCTTCACTCAAACAAAGAATTAGACCCAACGAGCAAAAAACAGTGACAAAGTTTATTGGTGAAAGTGAAGAGTCGGGGAGAAACTGGCGCTGTAGAGCAAAGTTAGACTCAGTAAGGAGAGAAAGAGAGTAAAAGCAATAAAAAAAAAAATAAAAGTACACTTCGCCTAGGAAATGCAGTGCAGGCTAGGCTGGAAAGCCACGAGAGCAAGCTCCTCACCGCTCACCTGTCCTTTTACACGTCCAAATCTCGCGAAAACTTCTACATCCGGGTTCTGAGCCATGGTGGTGCCCAGGTCCCACAGCTGAGGCTGATGCCAGATCTGGGCTGCCCTATGGATAACCTGCACGAGTTCTCCAGAGAAGTCCACATGCAGGACTTTGGAAACACTTTGCACATGTGTCCAGGACCTTCCAATTTATACAGATCATGCCTGCTGTCCTAGCCAGCCCTGCCCTCATCCCCTATCTCAATGGCAACAGCAAGCCGTCAAGGCGTGGAAAATAGTTCGTTTAGTTATTTTATAAGTAAGGCAGCTAGCTAGTGGAAGGGGTGGAGATAGAGTGGGATGACCAACTATACTGAAAAATATTAAAAATAGACAGAGAACTGGGACTTTAGGCAAAGAATGAATTTCCTCAGCCGCATGGAATACACCCCTCTACCTACTAAGATTCTAAAGCAAGGTACAGCTACTCTCTACTAAAATCCTGATTTTTGAGGAAATTATGATGTAATTTAATCTGCTCCTTCTGAGATTCCACTTTATCATAAACACCATGTGAAAGAACTGGACTAGAGAGCCTGAGTCCCAACTGCTCATTTTAAATCCCTAGAGCCACCTAAGGATTTAAATTAAGAAATTCCTGTATCTTACTTGCCTATAAGTAATTCTAATGGAAAGGCCATGTGGTCACCCCTTTAAGGACTCCTCCTGGAAATCTAGAAGCTTT
>PVJX010004077.1:0-15067 GCA_004027295.1 Dolichotis patagonum
ATGAATACAGCGTGGAAATATAGACTGACCAGAGCTACATTCGTGAGTTTGGCATTGTTGTAAGCTGTAGGAATAGAATTATGTGACTTCCAGTCCATTAATCTCCACAACAGGAACATATACACCTTAACACTCGGTGCATCAAGTCACAGACCACGTGGGTCCTCTTGCTTCCCGAGAGAGGTTGGCCTCTCGGCCTCTTGTTCTCCAGCACCTGACCCTTCCTTGTCCTTCCCCAACCCCAGCCACGCCTGACTGTCCCATTCCTTCTCATTCCACAATACTGATGAGATCAAACAAAATTCTCGAGCTTTTTGTTGATTGCATGTGTACTGCTTTACATCTAAAATGAATCTTGCCAATATCTGATCACAAGAACCATATTTTTGTCACCTGTCCCTATAAGAACTAGTGCTACTTTTCCCCCAAGAAAAATACATCTGGTCTGCTTTTGAACATACGTGTTACTTATCTGACATCTTCATCCTCAATATTTAGATAATCCATTTTTATCTGAGAGACAAATATTCTTATTAAATTTAATTCATAAGCACAAATTCTCTGTCAAAGAAAAAAAATTGAAATGGCAGGTTTTGTACTAAAATAATAAGTAGAACTTGAGGCACAATGCACTTGTTGAATGAATAATAGACCAGACTTCAGAAAAACAGACTGAGTTCTTGACCTTGTCAAGCTGCCAAAACACGGAGAAATGCTTTTTTAACATATGTACTTCTAGCCTTGGCTCATTATGTGAAAATAAAGAAAATTAACTACTTCAAGGGATTTCTTTTAGTTCTAAATTTCTATGATTCTAAAATACAGAGTTGGCATGCTACCATACTGAAAAGAATAAAAAGCTTTGCTAAAAAAGGAATAAAGCTACAAGTGATCAAGTCTTTGCCAAGTTCTAGACACTTTGTACATACTTTCTCCTCCAGTCCTTAAAACTGCTCTGAGAGTAGGTCTTATCATCATCTGCATTTCACAAATGAAGAAAGCAAGATCTTGTGCAATGATTCACCTAATGTTACTGACTGAATACACATACCTCCCCAAAAATCTTATTATCACCAATCCCCAATATGAATATTTGGAAGTAAAGCTTTTGGGAGGTATTTAGTTTTTAGAACAGACCTGGAGAGTGGGTCTTACCTGATAGAATTGGTGTCCTTGTAAGAAAAGACCAAAGGAGACTCCTTTCTCTCCTCCCCTCCTGACTCCCTCCCTATCCCTTCCCCTCTCCTCTTTTCCTCATCTTCTTCCTCCTCCTCCTCTTATTCTTCTTCCTCTTCTTCCTCCTTCTACTTCTTCTCTCCCTCTTCCCCTGTCCTCCACTCTCTCCCCCTTCTCTCTGTCTCTGATGTTAGGACCTAGCAGCTATATCTAAGTCAGAGGGACACTTTTAAACCAGAAAAGAAATCAGCCAGTAACCTGATATTTTATTGCTCAGATTCTACAACCATATGAAATAAACATTTGCTATTTAACCCACCTTAGCTGTGGTATTCCGAGATAATAGTTAGAACTAAGACATGGAATGCCCTATAGTTAGAACCACTTTTGAAGTCTGCGCTAAAAACAAAAGAAATAGAACCCAAATGAAACTATACTAAAATGTCTGAAGAAACCATCCCCACTAGAGCCTTTTAGGTGCCAAGTCTTAGGTCTTGGGCACTGCTATGCTACTCTGAAAGCAGGATTAGAAATTAATTTGTGTCAGTGCCAACCCTACCCACAAACATGTACTGAATAACCTAGATGGTCTGATTTGAAGGGCAGACATTCTAGGGGTAACCTTTCAAAACTATGTCATCAGCCCAGGAGCTGCTAATGCCAAACACCTGCTAGGCCACCCTTTAAAAACTCTGTCCTTCTGAAATAAGCACAGCTGTCTCCCTGCGGCTTTCTTTCAAACTATAGTTTTCACTAAGTTGGAAGATAGAAGTTCGGTGCACTGAGCTGTTTCTCAGATGTTACTTGTGACACAAGAGAGCACCAGATGCCTGGGGAAGGGAAAAGGATGGGAGGAAAGCATTGGCTAGACAGAGAAGGAAGAGGGACAGGGAAGCAGATGAGGGAAACAACCTGCTCCTGCCTTTGCTGGGACCAATCCTGGAGAAGAATTCTGCGCTTGGCTTGGGTTGGGATGCTAAAGCCATTATTTATAGCTTGCAGCCTCCCGAATCAGGCACCACTACTCATATGGGAACGTTACCAAAAGAAGCTGGGAGTATGTCATGGAGGGGGAGGGACATTGCCATAGCAGATGGTGGCCATGGGAGCTGTGACAGCAGCCAAGGGCTTATTCAGCGTGGATTCCGTTCTGCTTTCAGGGCACTTGTTTCCGCTCGGGCTGAACCTCCGATCTGCCCATGCTGCTCCTTCCTAGTGTGAGACAGCGGCCTGCTCAGCATCTGGGCTGCTCAGCTCTTAGGGGAGGCCGTGCTGAACTCAGGCAGAAAACTGGAATTTCCCCTTCCTGCCTCATTAAAGAAGTGATCTAAGCTCACTTCCCTAACAGGAGAGATTCGGGCTAAATTTAGTCTGGAGGAGTGATGAGCAAAGGCATCAAATTCCATGATCTTTCTTCTGTGTCATTAAGAAAGGCACTGGAGTAAGGAAGAAATCTCTGCCTGTGTCCTTACTGCCAGAGGAATCTGCTGCAACTCCATCTGCTGCTTCTCATTCTAAGGGTGACAGTCATCTCTAAGAACCCATGAAATTTTTTTACGGAGTACAGTTTGCATTTTTACTGCTATTGAGGCTGAGTGTTTTACAGGTCACAAAAGCTCTTTGTCTTAAATGCAGCTATATTCAAAACATCAAGCCATTCATATGGAATATCCACATAGTGGAATACCCACATATTGATGGGTGTTTCTTACAACAACTCTTTTAATTCTTTACTTCCCTTCCCACTTGGTGACCCTTCGGTTTCAGCTTCTGCAGCCCCCATCATGGGTATGAGTTTTTTGTTCAAGGGTGGACTGCAGACAAACACTTGGGGAGTGAGATCATAGGTTTCACTAAACTCCACATCACCAAACATACTGAGGCCCTTGGGCAGCATGGCCAGCCCACCGGGAAGGCCAATATCCGGAGCTCTGTGCCCACTCTGAGATGGGCACTCTGTGTGAAAAGGGTTCATGCAAACCCCGTAGCAGAGTAGAGAAACTGTTGAGAACATACAGCTCTCAATTTCTGCCTCAGAAAGTAGCATTTGTGCAACAATTTCTGGACCCAGCAATCTGGCCTCCATTTCCATCAAGCAAATAGAAACAAGTGAAAACTTTCTGCTGCTCCAACCTCTCTGCCTCCCCAAACCACCCAGTGCTTCCAGTTCCTGCCACAGACTCTGACTCCTCTCACTTCCTTCCTGAGTGCTCTCAGCACCCTCCGCCCCACTCTGAGAGTGGGTGGCAAAAGGGAAGTCTCTGGGGCCACCAGAGGAGCAGAGTCCTGGGTGTGTGCTGGGCACCAGAGTCACCATGGAGTTCCACAGCCTTTGGGTGCAGCATCACGTAGGCCCAGTGGGTGAGGTACTATGTGTTCCTCGACTCTAAGGTACAGGCAGTTAATGCAGAAAGGCTTCTGTTCCCCCTGCTTACTTACTGATATAAACACTGGCCTGGGAGAAGTAGCAGGGACCTGCAGTGACACTGCATAGAGCCAGTGCTAGAACTGAGGTCTCCTTAATGACTTCTACCTTCCACTAGCTCACTATCTCCTCAAGCAAGGTGTAAGAAACAAAGGAGGTACTGTGGATCTTGGAATGGAAATGTGTGAAAAACTAGCCACGTGCTATCTGAATTAGAAATTGTGCAGCTTTATTTTTTTATTAGTACATATTTGGAATACATTCACTGTGAGGAGTTGCTGCCTGTACATATATGGTGCATCTTGGTCTTTTTGTTTTCCTTTCCCCTGCCCTCCTTCCCCACCCCTTCCATCCCCAGAGCTGCTTCCCATCATCTATTAAAGGTCTACCTCCTATTTTCCATCATCTATCCTTTATTTTGCTTTTTAAACTAAGAAACCATGCAGCTTTAATCTGCTCTGCCCACACACTTCATGAGCCATTTGGTTGGCTGCTCCAAAGATGCAACCTCATTGCCTTGTGCCAGCTGAATACTGTGAAGTACTCAAAATTCATTTCTCCTCCAAGTGAAGAGGAGGGCCCTTCCCGGACACCAGTGTCTCTCTCTTTTGTAGCCCGGCACCCTGTTGCTACAGTTGAACCATGTGGAAACACATAAAAGGAAGCTGCGGTCTAGCATTAGCAAAAACCTCAGAGACACAGTGTCGAAGGCCTCACAGTTACCCACATCTGCAGAGATCCCTGTCTTGCCACCCCCATGTCAGTGTGCAAAGAGTAGTGTAAAGTAGGTGAATTTCTCTGCTGATGGCAGAAATGATCCATATTGATTCATTTTAATACAGGCTTCTTAGAATTTTTTTTTTTTTTGAGACAGGGTCTCGTGTGTAATTCAGGCTGGCTTCAGACTCCTTATGTAGCCTAAGCTATGTACAGCCATTTTTTGCCATGTAAGCAAAAAATTCTTTATCTTCTTTGGATTGTGGATCTACTGGTAGCATAAAACCTAGGTTTTAACTGGGAGCCACACCATCTTCAAGAAATGAAGGGAATTTCAAGTCTCCAATATTTTTATGTGGATTAGCTACATGCTGCTGCTTGCCTTGTCTTTTCTTATGTAGCAAGACAGTGATAGCCACTCCTGATGGTATGCGTCAGGTGCTGAGACTGGATCTTAAATGTCCCCAAAGGCCGGTGTGTTAAAGGCTTGGCTTCCACACAGTGCACAGGGAGGCTGTGGGGCTGAGTGGAGAGCCTTTAGGTCCTTAGGGCATGCCCTTGAAGGCAGCAGTGGAACCCAGATACAGTGGTGCCTTGGTTCACAAACTTAATTCTTTCTATAACTCTGGTTACAAACTGAATTGGGTGAGAACTGAATCAGATTCACTGTTTAGGTTCGTTATTAGCCTATGGGGAAATTGGATTTGGTTCTCTCCCCACTTTTCCTCTCTCTTCCAGCCCTTGTGGTGGGCAGTTTTCCTCTGCTATGTGACCCTGCGTGAGAGGCTGCCTTGTTACAGGCTTGAAGCAACGGGGCCAACCACTCACAGACGGAAAACTCCAAGAGTGTGCAAGAAAATCAGCTTTTTCTCATTCTGAGATGATTATCTCAGGTAGTTCATCACTGCAACAGAAACCCAACTAACACACCAGGGATCTCCAGTGTATCAGATGCTATTTTACAGATGAATAAAAGGAGGCCAAGATTTGTTTCTATGGACCTGACCCAGATCTTACAGCTGGGAACAGCTGTGAGTCAATTTCAGGCCTGATTAGAACCCAGGTTCTTTCCATAGTGGTACTCTTTCACCATCTCAGGCACAGCTTTCGAAGATCAGTCAATCAACTCTTCTTCCTCCATTTAAAGCTGAGTGTTTAGAAACCACAGAACGAGTAATCCAGTATATTCTCCTTGCCCAAAAGACCCAGTGAAGGTGGGCTCTACTGTTACCATCCCTCTTCAACACTAAGCAGAAAAAGGTGAACTGCCTCCTGATCTTTAAATGTTCTCCTTCTAATATTCCAATTATGCATCTAATTTTAAATGAGCCATATAGTCTGGTTGATACCAGGTTGTTTCCTGCTTTTCCTTTAAATGTATGCCTTTATCAGTGTGTCTGCCTTAGTCACAGTGCTAGATAGGACTCTAGATACTAACGCTTGATTCAGAACTAAACAGAATCATCCACTAGTAAGTGCTCAATAATGGTTTGATCTCTACAATGAAGAAATGCCAGTGACAACAATGATGATGATGATGATGGGGTAAAGGGAAGGAAGCTTTGTGCTGGCAGAGCACGTGGCATGCCTCACTCATATTGGTACTCTTCATAGAGATGTGGGAGGAAACCACAGGAAGGGGATGCAGGAGACATGGGGAGCAGGGTCTCTATGAACTGGTTTCGCCAATAGAAGCAGATAGAGATTATTGTCTCCTCCTTCCTAAGGCACTGAACAAGGTAGCAGAAGACATTTAGAGGTTTGTGGGAGGCAACTGCTTCAGGGAAAGTGCCTGTTAGCAAACAGGAGCATCACCTGCTTCCCACACTGGGCCCCAACCCCCTCTGAGTCATAACTCACCGAGCCCAGATCCAAACCGACAGGCTGGGGAAGCAGGTCAGCAAAACCCTCACAGCAAGGCCAAGGGACCACTGACTTCCCTGATGACATCCCAAGCACGATACCTACTGGAGAAAATCGAGTGTGGACAGCCTGCTCTCAGGTGAGCCCCCCATAAGTCAGGCCGCCCTGCTGGCGTGGATCCTAGTCACGCCATGGCCAGGCCCACATAGCAGAGGCCTGTGCAAGGCTTTGTTCATCAAACACTAACAGCTGTATCTGGCCTGAGAACGAACAAGGGCAGAACTAATAAAGACAAGAACTGTAGAGTAACTTGCACACAAGTGAAAACCTTCCCAGAAGGTGCGCAGACCTGTGAATTTTTTAAAACTGCTCAGAATTTTTCTCACCAGATTTTTTACATAAGTCAAAAATTCCCTTTAGTTACTAAAGAAATTAGACTTAGGTGAGTAAAGACTACAAATACATTGCTATTCACCAAGGCCATCTGTCACACATCCCTGACTCATAGCTGTGGCCCTCTTACCACCTTGCACATAGAACTTTCATTTCTTATCATGATCAGGGTGCACCGAATGCTTTCAGGAAGAATAAATACGGCTTTGAATGAATACCACAGGAAATTTATAAATTGGGACTCTTATTTTACTTTTAAAATAAATTTACATTTTTAAGCAACTGGATGTCAGTGCCTTCCAATCTTTTTAAGAAACTGTCCATTTTGGGAAAGCAAATATGAATACTTTCTAGCTTGCTTTAGAAAAAAGACACAGAAATCAATCCACAAGCTCATGTTTCAACTATCTCTTATCATTTTTGATATTTTATTCTGTAGCTCACAGAGATGAGATCTATAAAAGTATAAAAATGTGCTTTCTGAGTCATTTATTCTTATTCTGTTTTAATTGCAGGTAAAGATGATGCATTACAATGAAGACATTTCACTACCACTCAGAAAGAAAAAGGCTGAATTATGAGCTGTATAGGACAGGGCATTAAAAGATAACTGACTGTTAAATTTTAAAAAAATCATTTCTCTGTATGTAATATTAACAGTCTTACCATTCCTCCCATTTACTTAAGTAAATAGCATTGGTTTGCTATAAATATAGATTATTTTATACTGCAGTACCTGTAAGCAATGATGCTATTATTTCTGCTTTTGAGGTCAAGTGAAGAGTAGTATGCCAGCTTCCAAGATGAATTCTTCCTACTCACTCCTTCTTGCTGATACACATATCCAATTCCCAGGCCTGCACCATAGACTTAGGGCTTAGTGAAGAGGAGTGGGGGGCAGCACAGGATCTGAAGCCAACCTGAGTCCACATCCCAAATTTACTGTTGATTTGTTCTACTAATTTGACATCTTGCTCGGTCTCCCACTTGATGCCTCATTCTGCTCATCTGTAAAGAGGACATGGTAATGTCTGATTGGGAGAGTTCGGCCAGTAATACAGAAGGCACTTAAAACACTGTCTAGCACATAACAAATGTTACATAAACATCAGCTCTTTTAATGACGATGATCTTCTTTCACATTACTGACTTCCTTGGTACTCCCATTTGCATTTCTCTCTAGCCCCTATTTCCTTCTCCTCAGTCAACTGCGAAAAATCAAATGACAGCTAGGTTCCCAGTAGTTATGGGAGCACTGCACTCACCTGTAGTTCAAACTGGGTATTGGCTCCTTTGTGACTTACACTACTCAGGAGACATTTCTTCACAGTTTTGTTTGTTTGTTTGTTTGTTTGTTTTGTCCCGAGGGTTGAACTCTCAGCCTCACACTTGCCAGGCAGGCGCTCACACCACTGAGCTAAATCCCGGGCCCTACTCAGGAAATATTTCTGCCACAGTGCTTACTACACTTCTGATTTTGTTTATATTCATGTGTAGTAGGCTGATAAACATCTTTTAAAAGCCCACTTAGGAAATACGTTGACAGACAATTTTGACAGGAAAGATGAGCCAAAGAGTCTGGTTGTAAGGAGAAAGAGAAATAGAGAATTAACTCTCTGTAAGGGACATGCACAGGCAATTAGGGGTGGAATAGGCCATGAAAACTGAGTTGAATTAATGGGTTGAATTAACTAATAGAGCAACATTAAAAAATATATTTTAGTTTGTAGAAAGAGGTGGTCCGTGGGAGATTCTTGATTGCTGGGGTTGAAGACATTTAAGACTGCAATGAGTTCAATTTAAATTCAAATTGTTCACACTTCTAAGATGTAAAAGAGATCCAAAACTCAGTAAAAGCCTGATGCATGCACAGAGGGCTGGGTGGTATATGTATGGGAAGAAATCAAGGAAAAGTGTTTCATGTGGAGATGAAAAACAAAGAAAAGAGGCATGTAATGAAATGAGGTGGAATGTGGGAGGGAGTTCAAGAGGCTTATGACATGGAACAGACTGAAAATCAAAACCCTTAGAAACTTTTGGAAACTCTTATGATGGTGTTGGGATTCCTCAGTGGATGTACAATTAAAGGCTTAGGGTCTTGTTACTTAAATTGCAAAGCCCAGGCATATTAACTGGGTCCTTCAAGAAACACACTGGACTCTCTCCAGGAGAAATTTACCAGGAAAAACATCCACAGAGGAAACCTGAGTCTTCTAAGAGAAGAAGTAAGAGACTTCCAAGAGTAAGGCAGCTCTGACTCCTTCAAAAGGAGAAGGAAAAAGAAGGAAGGAAGGAAAAGAAGGGAGGAAGGAGGAAGGGGAGGAGGAAAGTTGGATAGAAAAAGTTATAGATATCAGAACAGTTCTCAAATCTGTCAAGCCGTAGAGAGAGAACATCCTTGGGCCAAAGTTACTGTTGGGGGAGGCCTTCGCCTCACAGGAACGTGGCAGCCGTGGTGCATCCAACATGCTCAGGTATTAGCTAGAAAGTTTTTACTCAGCAGTAACATGATGATAGATCCAGAAGGGCAGCACTGGGACCACGGGTCACCCACGCTCCCAGAGCAAGAGATCAGAGTTGCACCTTTTCATCACCACCACCCAGTGTGAGCTCAGTTGATAAGAATCATACCTGATGCATCATTCGATACTCAACTGCTCCATAAATGTTTGCAGAATAAATTTCTCTAGCCTAAACACCTATGGAAATCTAATGTTACACACATGAAAGTTGATATTATTCTTTAATTTTGTTGTACTATTAATTTCCCAAATAAAAATCTCTATTTAAGATAGTATTTAGAAACATTTTATGATGGTTCTTCAAAAATTAAGCACAAAGCTACCATGAGATCCTGCATACACCCAACAGCATTGAAAGTATGGATATAAAGAGGTGTGCACCCTTGTGCTGGACATCTCTATTTACAACAGCCAAAAAGTGGAAACAACCCAAATACCAATGAGTAGATGAATGGGTTAAGAAATGTGGAATATGCCAGGGATTTAGCTCAGTGGCTTAAGTGCCTGCCTGGCAAGCGCGAGGTTGTGAGTTTAATCCCTGGTACCAAAAAAAAAAGTAGAATATGCATGTTGTAGAATATTATGCAGCTTTAAAAAGGGAAGGAAATTCTGGCACATGTTACAACATGGATGAAACCTGAGAACATATGCCATATGAAACAAGTCTGTCCCAAAAGGACAAACACCACATATAATTATTTCATTTATATGTGGTGCCCAATATAGTCAGATTTGTAGAAAAAGAAAGTAGAACAGTGGTTCCCAATAACTAGAAGGAGAAAGTGATTGGGATTCAGGGTTTAATGGATAAAGAGTTTCTGTTTGGGAAGAAGAAAAAGTTCTAGTTGTGCTAGTTTCACAGTCAGCTACTTGTGCTTAGCTGTACTTTATATCACTGAATTAAACATCCAAAACAGTTTGAAACAGTAGATGCTATATACTTTGCCATGATAAATTATACCTATTATTTAAAGGATGATAGGGCTTGTATCTAGATGCCTCCCCTGCAAAACCTCATGCAGTCATGGGAGGCAGGCCTTTCAGAGACAGCTCAGTCTAGATGTGATTGATTCATGGTCCCATGATGGCATTAAAGGTGGAAGTGCTATACCTGTGCTAGGGCAGGTGGCCTGCATACATTATAAGGGACAGGAAGTGGAAAGCAACTTGCTCTCCCACCTCTCTTATTGCTTTCAGTGTCTTCCACTGCCATGAGTGATTGTCCCCTCTGCCATGCCACCCTGCTTTGGAGCCAGCTAATTGTGGAATGAAACCTCTACACACTGTGAGTCCCTGCTTAACTCTGGGCATTGAGTATTTTATCTCAGCAATGAGAAAAAGTAACTAAGACACAGGATATATATGAGAGAAGAAAAAGTAAAGGATGCTCTGGGTACCATTCATTCTCCTGCCCAAGCCCTGACTCTGCCTCCAGCCCTCTGGTGAAGTCAGTAGTTACCATCTTCTCTCAGCCCCTTGCCTGGAGGGGTGGCTCCAGGGACTTCGCTAATTATCCTCTTCTCAGAGCCTGCTTTAAGCAATTTTTTAGACTTTCCTAGGAATTTCACCCTAGAGCAGCCATGCTAGGTTCCCAGTCCCTGGAGCTACTTAGGTCCTGATATTTGGCCCTGCTCTTTGGTCCCTCTAAAACTGAGATTTCTATTTAAAAATAAAAGTAGATTTGTTTTGGTGAAAGTATCCCAGATGGCATTTCTTTCCCTTAAAGATTCTGGCAGGACTGGGGAGGAAAAAAGAAATCCCAAGTGAGAAGCCAATTAAACCCTAGCAAAGGGCTGCAGGGTGGGAGGAGTGGCATCCAGCAGGGGACTGTGCTAGGTGTTGACAAGAAAGAGGATAAAAAGAGGAGCGACCATAAGTGCCCCTGACACCAGTTCCTCTCTCTGCGCTCTGCTTGCACTCTGCCCTTGCGCTCTGCCCTTGGTCCCGGGCCCTTTCCACTTCCGGGCACTGGATGGTTACAGATGCCCTGCCTTTCTCACCAATTCCTCCTTCCTGCCTTCATCACTTCATCACCTGGATCATACTAGAGGTTCCAAAGCATCAAGGACTCTAACTTTAAAAACTGGGCTCCATGTACTAGGTGTTCATGGCAGTGAGTCAAGTGTGTCAAATAAGAAGACATGAAATCAATAGCAGATATAAAGGTTTCCAGACAGCTGACCCAAAACTCCAAAATTCAAGGTTTATAAATTATCCAGGACCATAGTTAGTAGGGACAGAGCAGGCATAGAATGTTCAAATAAAGTGTACAAAAGTATGGCTGTCCCCAACATGGTGGTGAGATGTTATTTATTTTGTCTGATCGCTGAGCAGCTGGCAGCAGGTGGTTTACTTTCAAGTAATCCTGTAGGAGAAAATGTCTTAGTTGCAAACAACAAAAGAGCAATTCTACATACTGTAAACATACAAATGTATTGTTAAAGAATCAACATGCTGACCCATGATGCGTACCATGGGGTATCAGAAACAGGACATTTTGATTAAACCCAAATGAATCTCTGAGGTCTTTTATAAAAAGACACATAATTATTCCTTCTTTGGAAATGAGCCAGTGCTACCATGTCCTTGGGCTTTCAAGTTTTTTGTGGATGGATTTTACCGTGTGTGTGTGTGTGTGTGTGTGTGTGTGTGTGTAAGATTTTACCTTTATTATAAAATCAGCCTGTGCATAAAAAAATGTGGGAGTGAAAAAAGAAGTCAAATCATGCAATTATCGTAAAGGAATTTAAGACAGGAGGATCATTGCAAGTTTGAGACCAGCCTGGGCTACAAAGTGAGCCCAAGGTCAATCTGAACTGCATAACAAGAACATGTATTTTAAAAAAGACCAAAAAAATGTTCACGTGTTCACAGGACTGTCAGAAGGTCACACACAGCAAGCTTTGGGGCTCAGGAGGCAATGCCATTCCACTCACCTGATGGTTACAGATTGTTGGGCCCAGACAACCAGCATTGCCAGTAAGGCACACACACAAAACTTTCCTAGACTCTCTGCCAAAATAGTCTCTAGGAACACTGCCTGTTGCAACTGCCTAGCAAATGAATTTTATGCTACACCTGATTCTTTGGATCATTAGTTTTTAGTTTAAAATTTAGTTAGTGGAGCCAAGGTCCTGACTGCAAGGGCTGCTGTGTATCCGGACAACTGGTTGGCATTTTACTGGAGAATTCTCAAATATTATGGTCAATATGCAAAGGTATTAGAGGAACAAAAAGAATGGAATATGACCTATGAAGACTCTGCTGCCCTACAGCAATACCTCACATAAAGCTACCCAGAAAACTAAATTCTGTCTTTGCTAAAAAAGGAAGAAGGATCTATTATGTAGACTCAAAAACTCTTAGCAAGAACCAAAAAAGTATTTCATTGCTTTCATGGTAAATAGCAAACTCCTTAGGCCATTGAAATTTTAACACAATAGGGTTCCATTTGCCTTTCTGGCATTACTCCAATGACCTTTGAAAATTCAGTACTCTACTACAACCTTGCTAGCTAGATCCTGCTCCCCATCCTGGGACCCAGAGTCTGCTTTCACCTTGGCCATTGTTGCTTGTTTCCCATCCCTGCAGAGCCATTTCATCTTCTCTGGCTATCAAAATCCTACATCCTTAAACACATGACTCTGAATTTTTCAGGGAATAATAACAAAAGAAAAATATAGGAATGGTCAAATAAATACACAGTTTTAAAAAAAATTATGGAGGGGGTCAGGGTTTCTTGAATACAAGTACACAGAATCTTAAGCCATGAAGGGCCAAGATACTAGATACTAGATTCAAATGTTTGTAACAGAAGTTATAGGGAAAGGTTAAAATTTCTCAGGGGTCCTAATCAAAGGCCACTTTTGCTTTTGTTTTATTCGTTCTTTTATGCTTTGTTCAACTGAGGAAGATATTTTTGTTAATTATAAACCCATAAGATAGGTATTTGTTTTCTTTTCTCACCAAAAATGTAGTCAACTTTGTTTTCATTTACCTCAATGTTTCCTAGAGAATGTGGTAAGCTTCTGAGTATCAGTGTCTGCGTTAGTCAGAGTTCTCCAGAAAAACTGGAGGACATATACAGATGTATAAGAGACTTACATGCAGTCAGAATAGCTGAAATGTCCAGCCCATGATGTGCCCTTTGCATACTGGAGAGCCAGAAAAGGTGGTGATAAGTGGGCTAAGTGGGAAAGCCACTGAGGCTGAAAATTTGAAATAAGGAGAGGGAGTTGTGGATAGAAGTCTTGGGCAGGAGGTGGATGCCTCAGCTCAAGAAGAAAGAAAGCAAATTTACCTTCCTACATTTGGTGGTGTTCAAGCCTTCATCAAGCCTTCATCGGACGGGGTGATGCCACCCACGTTGGTAAGCACAAATCTTCTTTGTTCAGTCTTCTAATTCAAATGCTAACTTATTCCAGAAACACCCTCACAGACACACCCAGAAGTGATGTTTTACAGACATCTGAGCATTCTAGCTACCTGCTTTACCAGTCAAACTGACTCATAAAATTAATCATCGCAGTGGGGGATAAATAGGAAGATCTTGATAACTGTACTATGCTTTCAGGTTTCATTGAGAGAAACCACAAAATTTCAAAAGATCTATTCTCTTTAGTTTTATTGTGTATGTCGCTAGAACTTTCATGCACTCCATCTTACAGTACCTTTAGGAAGCAAGTACCATATGAAAAATTTCATGTAAATTTTTGTACTAGAAAGTGTTCTACCTGTTTTGAGGACAGTGAAATGTTGATCCTGACTTTTATTTTGCTTTGGCCAACAAGAAACTCAGTACTGATTTGCAGGGCAACTGTATTTAGATCTATATTAAACAGTACTCTACTCAGAATTATTTAGAATTTTATGACTCAGTATGCTTGTTGTCAGTTTTTTACCTTTCAGCTCTAAACTCACCCTTTTTGTCTACTCTGTGAAAATGTGTAAGGGCCCTTTAAGTATTTTCTCTTTATCAGCAGGTACTATGCTAACCTGTCAGTCAGAACTCAGAAGGGGCCTCACAGGAGGAAAGGATTTTGTTTCCTGGGTCTGGTGTTTGCCCTCCAAGCTCCTGAAGGGCTAGAGCTTCCTGGGGCCTTTCCACAGCACAGGTGGCCTCCCCAGCCCCCAGCACCTGCAGCAGAAGCGGTGTGCCCAGTGCCTGGCACCAGCAATGCACAGCGGTCAGTATCACCAGCAGCCAGTGTCTCCCCAGCACCCCTGGAGCAGATTTATAGCAGGGTTCCTCTGGTGAGGTGTCCTGCTGGGAAGAGATTTCTCCAACACCCTAAGGACCACTTTTCAGCAAGTTCCTGAGGACTAATTTCTAGATAATTCTGCCAACTCAGGCTCACTGGGACCTTTCTGCCATCCAGTCAGCGCCAGCTGCACTCTCTCCAACGAGGTCTGGCTCTCAGCCCTCTGATCCAGGGAGCATATGTGCATTTTATATTGCCTTCCTGCCCCGACAGCTATGCCAGTATGCTTTATCCTTTAGTTCTACTATTTTTAACATTTATATTTTACTGCATCACAGCACGTATACTTTCTTAAGTCTACTTGAAATTATTTGTCAAATTTAAAGGCTATTAGAGCAATAAGACAGGAAAGAGAAATAAAAGGAGTAAAGATAGGAAAAGAGGAAGTTCAATTATCATTATTTGCAGATGACATGATACTTTACATAGAAGACCCCCAAAACTCTATTGAAAGACTCCTAGATATAATAAATAAATTCAGCAAGGTAGCTGGATACAAAGTCAATACTCAAAAATCTATAGCATTTCTATACACTAACAACAAAAGTACTGAGAGAGAAATAAGAGAAGCCACACCCTTTACACTAGCATCCAAAAAAATGAAACACTTAGGAATTAATCTGACGAAAGAAGTAAAAGACCTTTACAGTGAAAATTATAATACCCTGAAAAAGGAAATCAAAGAGGACCTCAGAAAATAGAAAGACATT